>PISX010012946.1:0-58630 GCA_004024625.1 Mellivora capensis
TAAACAAATTTTTATCCCCAGGGGTACATGTCTGTGAATCGCCAGGTTTACACACTTCACAGCACTAACCATAGCACATACCCTCCCCAATGTCCATTACCCCACCCACCTTTCCCGACCCCCTCCCCCCAGCAACCCTCAGTTTGTTTTGTGAGATTAAGAGTCACTTATGGTTTGTCTCCCTCCCAATCCCATCTTTTAATTACCTTTAAACTCTACAGGACAACTTGCTGTATTTTCTTAATTTCCCTGTGGAGCATATACAACTGTACAATTTATACTCTGTAGCTCCGCATATCTTTCATTTTGATTGAGATCTTTGCAAAATATCAACCTCATATGGTACATGGTAGGAATTTCTTTCCCTCATTTTGTGAAAACCATCCAGGTTGTGCTGCTTTCCACTCTGGACCAGAGGAGCCCACGCTGCACTCACCAGTCAGATGCTGAACTTTTATAGTCATTACTTCCTTCAAACTTAGAACAAGTAGCAGATATTTGGGAAACCTGAAGTATACCTCTTCTCTAAGGGAAAAAACCATTGAGAAATGTAAACTCTTGCATTAATTTTATCTTAGATCAGTATGATAGCGCTTAGGTGTTTTGCTTGCAGAAGTCCTTGCTCTTTTTTTACCCTGTGCCAAATAATAATGGGAGCACATAGTGTTTTCACAAAAGTACCGTGATAGACATAAGAAGTGGCATCTGGCCTAATTCTTTCATGACCAGAGAACCTGGTTGAAAGTTTTAAATCTTTCCCTATCTTAACTGGATCATCATCAATCATTTAGATCATATGAAACCCTTTGCCTTTCTTAGATTACTGAAATTAAAGCCCCACATCCATTAAAGAGACTTTAACTTGACTTCACTTCATCCACAAAGGACAAAATTCAAGAAACAACATATCATTTGAGACGTATGAGATATTTCTGTAACACTTTAAATATATCAACACCTTCTAAGTTGTAATGTGGGGCAGTATGCTGTTTTAAAAATTCAAGATTCAGTCAAATAATGTCTGTCGTTAGAACAAGGGGCATTGAAGTATCACTCATTAAGATAGCTTTCCACAGTATTTAAAAACCACAATAAGAACATGGCAAGAGAAAACATGACAGTAGGGAAAAAGAAAACCTAACATTTAGTGAGCACTTGTATGGACCAGGTCTTGAGCTAGAACCTATAGTTCCCACAACAATTAGTTTGGGGCTACTCTTGTTCTCATTATTTGTGGGTGATGACTGACGTGATAAATGAGACTTTGAGACTCAGAGAAGTAATGCTCCATGTCAGATAACTAATAAGTCATGGTACCAAAAGTGCCTGTGACATTCTCTCATATCCTGTTACCTCCCAAATGTGTTCAATATCTGCCTCGCCCAAAATGTTGAGAATTAAATGAGAGAATGTTTATATTTTCTGACTCAATGGTAAGCAGCCAAGAAAGCTTTAGTTGAATTCCACCAGACAACGGGACAAATAGGACTCAAAATAATGAAATTGACATTAATTTCTGATTGTAACTTAGCAAGCAAGTTTTAATTGGCAGGCCACCATTTTGAGCTTGGGCTGGTTGACCTGTGACAATGAAAAGGGAAAGGGAACTACAAGTTGAACTTGTGTCTGTGCTAGGCAAAGTAGTCCTTTAGGAAGCTAGGCAGGGAATGGAACTCAATGTTAAATATATTATCTTGTGAAGTATTCACAATAGCGCTGTGAGGTAAATAGTTCCTTTTTACTAATGAGAAAACTAATCCTTCATGAAGTTACATAACTTTCCAAGAGTCACACGGCTCTGTATGGGTAGAACTGGGTTTGAACACAGAATTGGGTTTGAATACAAAAGCCTGTATTTTTAATACTATACCACACCATACATTGCCAGCTTCTACTCCATTATGATTGAGGCAACTTTTCTGAATGGTGTCTCTCTCTCTCTCTCTTTTGCTCTGTGTCTATACATTGCAGGAATATGTCGGTAACATAACCCATTTACAGCATTTTGTAAACACAAATCCAGAATATAAACTCAGTTTAGCATTATTCATAAAAGCAGGTTTCATGACTCCCATTATAACCTAGGGAATTCCCAACTACTGCAACATGGGATTTTATTGTTTTGGAAAGCTGCATGTAATCGATTGGGAAATTTGCAGACTTTCTAACAAGGTAATAGCATACAAATAATACTGAGAGAGAAAAGTTTATTTTTCATAGGCATAGTAGCCACTTGATCTACAAAAGTTTCTCAGTTAAAAATAACTGTTGGAATGTGCATTTGCTTATAATCTGATGCAGATTTCAGTTGCAGTGAAACAATCTAATTGTTAGTGGGTTCGTTTTTAGAGTTCTGGAAATCGTATAATCTTTACATGTTAGTATCAAATTATTAAAAAGCATTAGAATTGGAGTCGAGTGAATGAAAACGATTTTTCATTTTGCTCTTGGAAAAATTCACTTTTGTAATTCTGGACCATCGTCCTTTACCCACTTACCAAAGACAGAACACACAATTACCCAAACCATACTTACTTTAATATTACCCATTTATTGTTAGATGGGACATTTTTCAGGCCTATGGGGAAAATGGGCTAATTGTCGTTAGGCAGCTCTGAAATTGGAAGTCCAAAAATGTAGAGCAAGATAACTTTGAAACTGAAATTACATAGACTAGTTTTAATCCTTTTTAATTACAAGCAAAAGCCTGTTGCCTTTTTGTGCAGAAACCACCACCATTTCTGGAAACAGCTTGTAAATAGTTCCTGAATTCCTCCTCTCCCTCGTGGCATTGCGAAGTGCAGGAGGCTTTGTTTCATCTCCCTGTGACCTGTAGCTTCTGCTTTTGTACAGATTTATTCTCCTCTGCTGTTTGTCTTTATTCTCCTTTTATTTATTTATTTTTCCCTCCAGAAACATCTGTATGTCAGAATCTATGTGTAGTAACTTTCCAAAGTTTCTGTGGCTGAGAAATTCCTCAGGGTGAAGGTTGAGCAAACACATATTTCTTCAAAACACATTTCTTCAAAAACACATAATTCTTCAAATAATTTGCTCAGAGTTTAAGTTCCCAACAGACACTTCCAAACTTCATGTATGTAACCCTGTCAAGGAAAATACTTTCCTTTTCTCCCCATATTAATATTGGTGGGAAGATAACGGTACGTAGATGTACTTTCATAGTAAAGTTTGGTAAGGCGGTTTTACTCTCTACATAGTACATTAGTTTGTAAGCAGAAACTCGAGAAAACAGGTGTGTATTCAAAGCAGTTCTTGGCAGATATCTTCAGAATAGTTTAAGTGCCTGTATCCTAACACGCTGGTATCTCTCTATCATGATTGGGATTAGCCATAATTCTAACGTGGCATATTGAGTAATGGGTATATGTTGGCAGTCTACTTTTAGGGAAGCAAATATCTTGTTTACTTAAGACAACATATAGTGGGATCCAGTAAGCAAGGAAGAAGTTGAACTCTGGCTACGTTCAACTTTAACTTTACTCAAGATTATCCAGTTATTCACCTATTATTCCAAAGATATTTGTCATGAAAGACAAATATGACTCAATGTGACTATGGCTGAGGAATATAAAGTAGAATCATTGTTTGACATTAACCATGTGTGATACTGCTTTAAAAAAGTTTATTTTAATACTTAGTTTTGTTCTAGGATATTTAAAATGAAAAGGATGAAATTATAAACCAAAGAGTCCATTTTTATATACATAAATGTTATCAAAGAAATATTCTTCCTAAGTAGCTTGTTTTTAGATCTAATAAATGGATATTAAATAATTTTGTACAAACATCAATATATTGTCAGTTGTTTTTTATCTTCATATCCAACATTTCTCCACTTAAACACATGCCTTAAACAAATGAGGCAATTTTGCTTAAAAATTGATAGCTGACTTTTGTATAACTTTGTAGCATTTAGTTTGAATAAAATATTCTTAAGGTGCAATTGTAGTATGTCAATTAGTGACATTAAATAACCTAGAGTCTGAAAGTTATTTAAGTTCAAAATGAATTTTTCTTAGGGCAGAAAAAAAAAACAAAAATGAAAACTGTCCCTTATATCACAGATTAAGATGCAGTTGAAATACTGGGTATTGAGAATTAAATAGTGTCATTTTAAAGACAAATGTGATTTTTAAGTAAGTAAGTATAATTTTGGTAAGAACCTTGGTTTTTTTTTTTTCCATTTGCTGTAAATACAGATGCTTAAGAAAACCCTGGTTCAATGAGCTGTTAAGGAAAATAAGTAAGGTTTTGCTTTTGTGACCATCCTAAAGGAAACCCATAACTAGGCTCTGCTCTTTTAAGGAATCAAAGACCAACCCGAGGTACCTGGATTTAAGGTGAAAGGAGTAAGCATGTGTCCTGCCTGTGGGAAAGAATTACATGAGGTCCCTGATGAATATGGATGCTAAGATTCTCAACAAGATCCTAATAGGATCCAACAGTACATTAAAAAGATTATCCACATGACCAGGCGGGATTTATCCATGGGATGCAAGGGTGGTTCAATATTTGCAAATCAATAAATGTGATAGAACAAGCCAATAAAAGAAGAGAGAAGAGCCACATGGTCCTCTCAATTGATGCAGAAAAAGCATTTGATTAAAATGATTCAAAGTATAGGGATAGAGAAAACATTCCTCAACTTCATAAAATCTACAAAAAACCCACAGTGAATATCATCCTCAATGGGGAAAAGCTGACAACCTTCCCTTTGAGATCAGGAACACAATAAGGATGCCCACTCTCACCACTCTTGTTCAACATAGTATTTAAAGTCCTAGCAACAGCAATCAGACAACAAAGAGAAATAAAAGATATTCAAATTGGCAAAGAAGTCAAACTCTCTCTTTGCAGATGACATGATACTTTATATGGAAAACCCAAAAGACTCCACCCCCAAACTACTAGAACTCATACAGCAATTCAGTAATGTGGCAGGATACAAAATCAATGTACAGAAATCAGTTGCTTTCTTACACACTAACAATGAAAATACAGAAAGGGAAATAAGAGAATTGATGCCATTTACTATAGCACCAAGAACCATAAGATACCTGGGAATAAACCTAACCAAAGAGGTAAAAGATGAACTCATGAAAGAAATTGAAGAAGACACAAAAAGATGGAAGACCATTCCATGCTTATGGATCGGAAAAATAAATATTGTTAAAATGTCTATACTTCCTAGAGAAATCTAGACTTTCAATGCTATTCTGATCAAAATTCCACCGGCATTTTTCAAAGAGCTGGAATAAACAATCCTAAAATTTGTATGGAACCAGAAGAGACCCGGAATTGCTAAGGAAATGTTGAAAAAGAAAAACAAAATTGGAGGCATCACATTACCTGATTTTAAGCTTTACTACAAAGTTGTGCTCACCAATACAGCATGGTACTGGCACAAAAACAGACACATAGACCAGTGGAACACAGTAGAGGGCCCTCAACTTTAGGGTCAAATAATCTTCAACAAAGCAGGAGAAAATATACAGTGGAAAAAAGATAGTCTCTTCAATAAATGGTGCTGGTAAAATTGGACAGCTACGTGTAGAAGAATGAAGCTCGACCATTCTCTTACACCATACACAAAGATAAACTTGAAATGGATAAAAGACCTCAATGTGAGGCAGGAATCTTTCAAAATCCTAGAGGAGAACATAGGCGGTAACCTCTTCAACATTGGCCACAGCAAATTCTTTCAAGATATGTCTCCAAAAAAAAAAAAAAAGATATGTCTCCAAAGACAAAGGAAACAAGAGTGAAAATGAACTTTTGGGACTTCATCAAGATCAAAAGCTTCTGCACAGCAAAGGAAACAGTCAACAAAACAAAGAGGCAATCCATGGGATGGGAGAAGATATTCACAAATGACAGTACAGACAAAGGGCTGATATCCAAGATCTATAAAAACTCCTCAAACTCAACACACACAAAACAGAGAATCATGTCAAAAAATGGGCAGAAGACATGAACAGACATTTCTCCAAAGAAGACATACAAATGGCTATCAGACACATGAAAAAATGTTCATCATCATTAGCCATCAGGGAGATTCAAATCAAAACCACACTGAGATACCACCTTACACCAGTTAGAATGGCCAAAATTAACAAGACAGTAAACAACATATGTTGGAGAGGATATGGAGAAAGGGGAACCCTCTTACACTGTTGGTGGGAATGCAAGTTGGTGCAGCCACTCTGGAGAACAGTGTGGAGATTCCTTAAGATTAAAAATAGAGCTTCCCTATGGCCCTGCAATTGCACTATTGGGTATTTACACCAAAGATACAGATGTGGTGAAAAGAAGGGTCATCTGTACCCCAATATTCATAGCAGCAATGGCCACAGTTGCCAAACAGTAGAAAGAACCAAGATGCCCTTCAACAGATAAAGAAGATGTGGTCCATATATACAATCGAGTATTATGCCTCCATCAGAAAGGATGAATACCCAACTTTTGTATCAACATGGACAGGACTGGAAGAGATTATGCTGAGTGAAATAAGTCAACTATTATCATATGGTTTTGCTTATTTGTGGAGCATAAGGAATAACACAAGGACATGGGGAAATGGAGAGGAGAAGTGAGTTGGGGGAAATTGGAGGGGGAGATGAACCATGAGAGACTGTGGACTCTGAGAAGAAAACTGAGGGATTTGGAGGGGAAGGAGGGGGGTTGGGTGATCCTGGTGGTGGGTATTAAGGAGGGCACAGATTGCATGAAATACTGGGTGTGGTGCATAAACAGTGAACTCTGGAACACTGAAAATTAAAAAAAAAAATTACATGAGGTGAAATTACCTGAGCTGAAAGCAGTAAGAAACTGAATCAAGAGGCATATAGATGAAAAATATGTCAAACCGGACATGGTCACACATCTGCCCTTATTGTGAGCAGCAGGTAGGACACTTACAACAATAGCAAAACAATTAATTCACAGTGAATTAATGATTCAGTGAAACCACCTGGTTGGAACCCTTGGGAACTCATACATAGATACCAACCCAGAGCAACAAGAAGAGGATTCCAAAGCCCATGAAGAGTGAGGCCACCAAGGAGATGTGGAGCTAGCACTTTGTAGATACCCTGAGTGCACCTGGTGGAGGTAACCTCATGAACAAAGAACTAGGCAGTGAAGAACATGCCAGTTATTAACAGCACCACAGTCCAATTGGGGAAGACAGCCAGTTTCACTGGGTCATCCACAGTGAAACTGTGGGGCCATCCACAGCTCTGCCACTGGAATCCAATTTGATTCATTTTTTATCTAACACGTCTACTAGGACTGGGAACCAACTTTGTTCCAAGTACGTAAGTTATGGTAGATTTTTTGGTGTAAGAAGAAAAAGAAAATGTCTGGATAATCAGAAGCTGCAGCAAGTTTTCATGAGTGTTTTAAGAATAGCCCAAACTAACAGCAAAAATTTGTATGCTACCCACAGACTGTTTGTCCAAATTTGTGCTTTGGACCAAAGTGCACAGAAGAAATGCCTGATAAATATTCTGTGTGTGAATCCAGTCATTTTCTTAACTATAGTTAGATAAATATATGTTTCACTAATATCAATACATTAAAATGTAGGGATATCTAAATAGCCATTTGTATTTAAAAAAAAATGGATGAGTTAATGCAGCAGGGGTCCCAGTATAAATTTCGTCCACATTTACCAAGAATCTTGACATCTATAGCTCCAAAAGGGCTAGTCTTTGAGACCATATGTTTTTTGAAGGAAAGAAAATTCCTGATGAAGAATTCATTCTAAATAATTCATTCTAGGGGCGCCTGGGTGGCTCGGTGGGTTAAGCCTCTGCCTTCGGCTCAGGTCAGAATCTCAGGATCCTGGGATCGAGTCCCACATCCGGCTCTCTGCTGGGCAGGGAGCCTGCTTCCTCCTTTGTCTCTCTCTCTCTCCCTGCCTGCCTCTCTGCCTACTTGTGATCTCTCTCTGTCAAATAAATAAAATATTTAAAAAAAAAAGAATTCATTCTAAATTCATCTAAAGAGTGAGGTCATTCTTGACGTCATTTGGATACAGATGGCAGCTGAGAAATCATCTTCCACTCTGTGTAAGTGACCACTCTTTGGCCCATGTCTTCTCTGAGCTTTTCCTATATATATCTGTTGCTGCACAAAAAGCAATCCTCTGAAACCGTTTCCCCTTAGAATTCAATATGAATTCTAAATTCACTTAATGGAGTAGAGCTGTTCAAAGTCAGTTAAAAGACAAATGGCACAGAAGGGAAGGAAGCGGTGACTGTGCGTAAGGTTATTCAGATCGTCGATCAAGGTAGGTTGACGATGTGGGACTGTAGTAGAAGAATGGCTTCTCTAAACTCTCCATGGATGGCACATAGGGAGTTGGTACCAAGGGCCGCCACCATGGGTGTCTGCCCCATGATCCTCAGCATGGCCTCCTGAGTTCAACAGTAGCCTCTGCTAATATTAAAATGTTACAGCAAAAATTGCAGACTCTGCTGAGCACACGCGGGTACATCTACCACTTTGGGGGGGAGCGGTCCTTGGCAGCATTACCACAGAGGGCCAGAGCAGTGAAGACTAGGTGCCGTGAGGAAGCCAAGCTAGCAAATGTCTCTGGGGACTCCTAGAACACATGTGGTAGGAAATGAGGAGAGGTGGACACCCCATCAGAACAGGTTTAGATAGGAACTTACTGTTTCCTTATTCTTGCTGAACTCCATTGGCTTGGGAAGTACACGTCACATCTGTAACAGAGCCACAAGGAAACACAAAATGTGACAAAATTCACAAAATCAGTTTGACAGAATGGTCCCCACTCTTTTGCTTGAATTAGAAAGAGATAATTGGGATGAGAAACCAACAACCCCCAAAACAAAACAAAAACAAGAACCTTTAATCAGGGAGTTATTTTAGAGAACAACTTTCAGGGTATATCCTAACATTAACACATTCTGTCTCTAAACTTTATTTTTCTAGCTATAGGAATAAAGCTTATTCACAATCTCTCTCCGTGTCTCAGTTATCAGGCACATTCAATTAGATTTCATAGACTACATTTTTTAAAGAAGATTCTTTCGGGGTTTAGGAGGGGGGCGTATTTTTGGTCTGTTTGGGTGTTTTACAAACTACCTAAGTTTTATTTGAGTGCACTACTAAGGCTAAATCAGTTGGATATTCATTAAATAACTATAAGCATTCTGGGCGCCCAAGGGGCTCAGTTGTTAAGTGTCTGCCTTTGGCTCAGGTCATGATCCCAGGGGCCTGGGATCGAGCCCCGTGTTGAGTTCCCTGCTTGGCAGGAAGCCTGCTTCTCCCTCTCCCACTCACCACTTCCCTCTCCCTGTCAAATAAAATCTTGAAAAAATTTTTAAAAAAAGCATGCTAGCTAATAAGAGTCTACCAGAAAGCTCAGATTTAGATGTGTTTTTATAATTGGGGTGTTGACTGAAAGAAAGCCAACCTCAAAATGGTAAATGAGTAAATGCTTTGTTCGTTGTCTTACTGAGGACAAACCACCTACCAAATAGTCTTTCAAACTGCTTTGAAGAACTGTTGCAGAGCTTATTAGCTACAGGTTATATATACAAAAAGGGGGAAGAGGTTGCATATTCGCCAAGTACATGTGTGTCACAAGGTATAATTTGTAATGGTTGTAAAAATTAGGGTTTTCTGATTTCCACACAGGCAGGAGAAAGACCCTTCGGTCATCTTAATCTCATGTTTTAATCATCGCTGATCGTTCAAAAGTACTGCCTACATGCCTCTGCTTCGCTGGTTTTCTGGTTCTTCCTGTTTTTGAGATCTCCTTGAGGTCACTTGAGACATTCACAGAAGGCTGACATCAGTCGCCTGCTGCAGTTTTCATGCACAGTCCCCCTTTTTGGCACATTGTAACCTGTGGGAGACAATGGTGACCAAGTATCTCCTTGTCCCAGGGCACTAGGAAGGTTCATTCCTAGTTATTCTGATAGATGAGGCAAACATGTCCTAAAAAGAATGACTATCTGTAAACTTGTAAATTTGCTACAGTTCAGGAATGTTATAGCCTGAGGTATTTTGTTGTGTCTGGGTATAACCTGTCAAACTGTCAAACTTTATACAGAACTGTATATATAATTGATGGTATCCAGACATTTGACCATCATTAGCTTAGTGCAAGTTTGAGTACCCCAACTCACACAAGAAGTTCATTTGTAGAGTATATCTATTAACAGTAAAAAGGCTAATATCTTAGCTAGAAACATTAGAATCAATTTAAACCAAGAATTTCAGAACCCAAGCCATTGAGTTAACATTTCCCTGAGACTGGGCATTGGGTCACTTAAGGCTAATATTTGGTTTGATTAGCTTAGCTTGTTCCAGCAGAGTGGAGTTACCCCAACTGAGAGTCATCTTCATGAATCCATCCCATATCTGGAATAAATTTCCACCCAAAGTCCTTGTGGTTTGGTTACAAAGTAACATTCTCCTCTTTTGACAAGATTTTTTCCCCCCTTAGAATAATCACCTGTCAATGCTGTTCCCTATTATCTGGAGTTTAACTGCTCTGTTCTGGACCTTAGGTAAGAAGTCTGTTTCCTATCTCATGAACCTTTCCTAGTGTTGAGCACAGGTCAGGTTGGTTAAATACAGTTGTCTCATTTCAGGAGCGGTCCTGTAGGCGGTCTGTCAGAGTTAGGCCTACACTGTGCAAGCAATGTGAGTAATGAAGAGAGACATTTCTTATGGAAAGAAAAGAAAAACACGGGTTAATGGAGCAAATTTTCAACCCAGTGTCTGGGTCCTGACTGCTATCAGTGAGATGATTTCTAGATGTCTGGCTCAAAGCATCTTCAGATAGAGTGAGGGCGGGCAGTGCAGTCTGACAGATTTTCCTAGTTCAGTTTGAATGTCTCCAGCCATCTTTCTGAGCAGCCCATTTAGCAACAAGCATGAAGATTGTCTAAATATGGCCATTGTGGCAATTTCTCTGAATTTTACCTCAAGTTGTCTAGCTTCAGTCTGCAGGCCTTCAGGGAAAAGGCAGTTTAAGTTCTCAATGATTCTAAGTCAAAAGAACAGAAGAAAACTGGAAATCTTAGTTTGGAGAGTCATAGCCAGATTTTTTAGGAAACCAGAGGAATTCAGGATCCAGTCCAATTTTATAGGCAAACAACAAGCATTCAAAGACAAGTAATCAGAACTATAATCTAACATCCACAAAGTTGTGTTACTGAAACAGTTTTTCTCTCTGAAATCACCCTCTTTTCTCCCACAGATAGACAAATTAAGATTAATTTGTTTGTAAAACAAGTCCAGTTTTAACAACTTTGTCCTAATTATTTACACAATGCCAGCGAGAATAGAGATTGGCCATTTAGGTCCTTTCAAATCTGCTTTGCTGAAACTTTCTATCAGGAATTTTAAATTGAACTTTTAACAGCCCTTTGAGCCTAAGAAACCAAGCCCAATACTTGCCACCAGACTCACCTGTATAGCTATAGATTTGGGCTACTTCCCTTCTTCTTAAGGTCCACAAAATATTCTGAGGTTTCAAAGCCTGCCAGGAAGTGACCTTCCTTACTCACCAGGTAAAGTTCCCAGGAACCCTGTAAGCAGTAACAGGCTCATTTTCCAAGGGCCTTCATTGGCTGCATAAAATCAACTTCAGTTGCTTAAAGCTGTCAGGTCATCTCTGAGTCTATGCATGTCTCTCTCAAATATGACATTCCAGTCAAAGCCTTGGTAATAGAAGTGTTGTTTCCAATGATGTTCTGTTATAAGGAGAACAGATTCTTACTGAACTTACGAATATAACTTTAACTGCCCTGGAAGTAAGAATACTTACTGAGAGTTTCCAAATTCCAGAGAGATCAGGTAGGGAGAAAGAGAAAGCTTTCATATTTGTTTGCAGAGGAATATTTTACCAAATGTCTCTTAGTCAAAGATCGCTTAAGAGAAAAAGTTTCCTTAAATCTGGAAGAGCAAACATTATAGAACCAGTTTGTGTTTCAAACAAAAGTCATAAAAAATATAATCATTTTCCTCAGTCCATTCATTACCATGCTACTAATTCCTGTTCTGTGTGAATCCAGTATTCCCATTAGTTCTGGCAATCTTTTACCCAGTTTAGTTTTATGACCTTAAGGGTATCAGATACCTATATTTGTTGTTAAGTCCTTTCCATGAATTTTCTTGAAGCTGAAACACGTTTGCGAGAACATCAGAGTAAAAACAATAATGGTAAATGAAAAAAGTTTCAAAAATGGCCATGGTTAAAGATCTGATGAGAGTTTATTATAAGGCAATTGACAAAGAAATCTGGTTATTTCTGAAACACACACCATTTCAATAATTAGATTTACAAGTGATAATGTTATACCAAAACAAACCAAAACTTGAGAAATTTCATACCATAAGAGACTCTTAATCTCAAGAAACAAACTGAAGGTTGCTAAGGAGTCGGGGGGTGGGGGAGGGATAAGGTGGCTGGGTTATGGACATTGGGGAGGGTATGTGCTATGGTGAGTGCCATGAATTGTGTAAGACTAATGGTTCACAGACCTGTACCCCTGAAGCAAATAATACATTGTATGTTAATTTAAAAATTTTCTAGAACAATTATATTAATAGCATTCACCCATACAATAAAATCTAAGAAGGTTTATCATCACTTATCTGCCAGTGCTTCCCATGTAATTTAATATACCAAATAAACAAGACCAATCAGTCAAAAAGACTTCATTCAAAATTTGAATTTTGTGAAGGTTGTCAAAAATATAAAAGTTTTAAAGGACGTGCCTAAACAGAATTATAGATCAAAACTTAATACTTAATAATACTTAATTATTTAAGCAAGGTAGCAATAAAGGATTCTAAAGGCAAATAAAGAAATTACATAGTTGTCAGCAAAATTTAGCTCTTTTAATACTAGGAAGATTCAGTTATCTTAAGTGATCAAATATTTCATAAAGACAAAACAAACTTTTTCTCAGTTATTTAAAGATAAATAACCTTTGTTTACAATTTCATATTAAGATTAGACCAATAATCTAAGAAAACTTTGTATTTTAACAGAGAAAACCAAATTCTAATCTTATACCAGTGTACTTTTGACATTAAAACTCATTTTCTATAAATTTATTCTAATCTTAGCCACTACTAACCATACATAAAATTCTTTTCCAAAGATCTCCTTTTTGCAAATTTTTTACTTTTTTTTTCTTTTTCTTTTCTTTCTTTTTTTGTCTTCTTCTTTTTTTTACATTTAATTTTGTCCTGTTTTCCCTCTTTAAATAATCTCACTTTAGGATAAAATAATTTGTTTTCCCTCAACAAAAATCCATTTCCCCTTTCCCATGCCCTTTTTTAAATACCATAAACATATATCTCACTGTCTTTGCGTAGAGTTGTTTCCCTTATTATGTCCATTAATCTTAATTATATTTATTAGAGTTCTGAACTCTTAGAAACCTTAGTTTCTAGTGAAAACTAAAGTAGTAAGCAGTTGTGAACTGTTAGTTATACCAGTATTTTTTAGTTGGGGAAATTTATAAATACATTTAGTAATTTTTAGAAACATATGCTTTCTCTCTGTTTCAACATGGCACAAAATATATTTATGAACAGACCCAAATACCTTTAGTTTCTCTGTAATAGAAAGTCAAATGTAGATAAACCTTTGTTAGTAATTAATGTTTCAGTATTTTATCTTATTTGAAAATGATTTAGCTATTTAATGACTATCCATTATGTAGCTTAGCAAAACTCTAATGTTTTAACTTACAAAAAAATTAGAGGAAAATACTTTAAGTAGACACAAATATTGTTGACAAATTTATAAACTTTCATAACTATTTTAATCACCTTGATCTTAATAAAAACTTTAAGATGCTCATCAGCTATCATCTTAAAATGATCTTTAATAACCAAGATTACATGCGCTTGTTTGACTTTTAGTAAATCTAGGTAGAATATGAGTATATTTAATGTTGACAATTCCAAAAACAAAAACAAAAGAAAACAACAATAATAAAAACCTAAAACCTGTTTTAATTAAACCAACAAACTTTGATTAGTGTTTGTTTTTTTAAGATTTTATTTATTCATTTATTTATTTATTTGACAGAGAGAGAGAGAGAGCACAAGCAGGCAGAGCAGCAGGCAGAGGAAAAGGGAGAAGCAGACTCCCCACTGAGCAGGGATCCCAATGAGTAACTCCATCCCAGGACCCTGGGATCACCACCTGAGCCGAAGCAGATGCTTAATTGGCACCAGTGTTTCTTCCAGAAGCTCCTAAATACCAATCAAAATATGCTTCCCACTCTGGTTGTTTAATTTAACAGCTGGCTTTCTTGAGTAAATTCACGATATTTCAAAGGATCCCCATTTAGGCCATTTGAATGTCAAAATCATTGTTAGAATTATCTTTAGTATAATTTTCTCATTTATTTAGAAGCTTGCAAATATATGATCCATGTATGTTAAACATGAATCCCCCTGGAGTGTTGGAAGTGTTACCCATTCTGTTTTTCCAGTGATGGTTTATCTCAGTCCTAGTGGGTATAAATGCTTGGCACTACCTAAGGGGGTTTCGTTGTGGACCAATGTGTTGATCAGAGTGAGCTTGCACCTCCAGGTCTCCCCCTGGAGGTGGTTGATGGTGTTTGTGTCTCAGTGTTTCTCTCCATTATGCCTGGCAAAAACGAAAGTGTTCAGAATGCTGAGCACAAGATTTACATGCACCCCTTGATAAAGCAACTAGGTTACCTGTGTTGTGCATGAGAATCTCTATGAGACCAGTGTAGGGTGTAATGGTAACCCCTGCATTCTTCAATGAGAGGAGCTCCTGGCCCTTGTCTTCAGATTTCTTCAGAACCTCATTTATGTCATTGTAACATCAAGTATTCAAATTGGCAAAGTTCTGAAGGATTTTTAATTTCTGGGATGAAAATTTATCCCTCCAAGAGACCTGAAACCTGTGGTCTATACAGTATGGTGCCCTATCTGACTTAGCAGGAGAAACGAGACAACAGATAAGACCTGGAACCTGTGTTAAGCATAAAAATGGCACTCTTTCCTGACTGCAAGAGAAAGAAAGAAAGAAAGGTTAAGAGGTGAAACCTGGGTCATACACAGAATGGCACCTTTTCCTGACTTTGGAGAAGAAAAACAACAATGAATAAAGCTCTGGACCGTCTACCAAATGGGGAGGTCCCAGTCCCAGGAAGAACCCACCGAGTCTATTGTTCTCCAAGGACAATGTACTTTGTACTCCAAGTACAACTTGGCACAAGAGCCAGTGCCAAGGCTCTATCTCCTGGTGGAGTCCAAAGGAGAGAGTGGTGTCTCATCTGGGGTCCTTTCGTGGTCACCAAATTGTCAACTGGAAGAAAGCCAACCTCGAAATAGGTTAGTAAATGTTTTATTGTCTTCCTGAGGATGATCTTCTAGGAAGCAGTTTTTCAGATTGCTTTGAGGAATTGTTCCAAAGCTCGTTAGCTACAGGAGGTTAAATATACAAAAGCAGGACGTGGGGATACATGCTTGCAAGCAATTCTCCAAATACCTGTGTGCCATAAGGTATAATTTGTTTCAGTTATAAAACTTAGGGTTTTCTGATTTCCACATAGATAGGAGAAAAATCTTAATAAATTTTTTTTCATACCTGATTATTCAAAAATATTGCCTACATGCCTCTGCTTTGCTGGCTTTCTGGTTCTTCCTGTTTTTGAGATCTCCTTGAGGTCACTTGAGACATTCACAGAAGGCTGACATCAGTCACCTGCTACAGTTTTCATGCACAGGGGAGTCTAAACTTGGCTTGATGTTTTATGGCTCTCCCCCAAGCAGAATATAATGCTACGTTTTTAAAGAGAAAAGAAAATTCTGTTACATATTTTGCTAATTCAAGTATGAAACAATATGTATTGCCCTTTGTAAAGAATTGTTTTAAAATGTGTTTTATATGATTCAGAGTTAAACAACATTTGTTCTATCAAGTGCTTTCACAGTGCTTGGCACAGGGAAGGGACTTTAAGTGCTGATCTCATTTGATTTCCAGAGGAAAAACTTGAAAATATTTTGCATTCTAATCATGATAAGATGAAAGACATTGCTTTAAAATAAAATTAGATAAAAATAGAATGGAGAACAGAGGGAAAGCGAAATGCTCCACGTACTGTCTTCTGATAAACCACTTACTGGCAGTGAACTTTGTGCTTGATTCCCTTTATAATACATGAAAATAATAATATTTGGTACTTAACAGAAATATTTGAATATCTAAGAAATTTACCTTGTGATTTGACTCCCCTTGAAAAAAGGGCACAAGGGAAATAGTAACAAAGTAAGACCAGCATTTCTTAATGTGTTTTCTTGGATAAAGGCAGTAATAACTTTTAAATTCCCAGCAGTTTTCTCCAGTGAACTCAAAGTTAGACAAAGGTTGATTTCCAGATGTTGGGAATTAAAACGTTAAACATGTGAAGATGAAGTATATTTTTAAATGCCATCCACCTTTTAAAATGTTTCTGAGTGCATTGGGAGAAATAGAAAGCCAGAGGTTACAGATTGGCTAGAGTGGAATGACTGGGAGGCAGGGCAGGCTTTCCAGCGTCATCTTGCTGCACAGTGTTCCAGCCCAGCATTTCCATGACTTGCATGGAGTAACAGCTGTTCCAGTTGTCAAGGTGACAGAAGCCCCCTTACTTTTATTGGATTCCTAAATGCAATGGTTTTAGAGATTGTGAGATTTCTTAATGTATAGTGAACATGAGAAGTCAATTTTAAGCTATCTTTATCTCATGTCAGGGAATCCTAAGAATGTTTGGGATTCTCACAGACCATCTACTACAACAGCAATGCACCTTAGTTTTGTTACTGGCAAAATGTGTGTTTAAAATGCAGTGTCCAGGAGCCCCCTAGGTGGCTCCATGGGTTAAGCAGCTGCCTTCAGCTCAGATGGTGATCCCAGGGTCCTGAGATTGAGCCCCACATCAGGGAGTCTGATTCTTTCTCTCTCTCTCCCACTGCCCCTCCCCACCACTCATTCCCTCTCTCTCAAATAAGTAAATAAGGTCTTTAAAAAAATAAAAAAATAAAGTGTGGTGAATGGTCATAATCCTTATCTACACTAAAGTTACAGATTTGAGATTAGTTACATACATTACTACATCAGGCTCCATATTGACTTTTCCAAATTCAAGGTTTTGTTTTCTTTTTCCTTTCAAATCCTTTTATTTTATTTTATTTTATTTTATTATTTTTTATTAACACATGATGTATTATTTGCTTCAGGGGTACAGGTCTGTGAATCATCAGTCTTACACAATTCACAGTACTCACCATAGAAATACCCTCCCCATTGTTCATAATGCAGCCACACTATCTTCCCCCCCAATGCCCCAGCAACCCTGAGTTTGTTTCCTGAGATTAAGAGTCTCCTATGGTTTGTCTCCCTCCTGGGTCCCATCTTGTTCATTTTCTCCCTCCCTACCCCTACAAACCCCTGCCCTACCTTTAAAATTCCTCATATCAAAGATATCATATAATACTTGTCTTTCTCTGATTGACTTATTTCACTTAGCATAACACCCTCTAGTTCCATCCACATCGTTGCAAATGGCAGGATTTTGTGGGGTTTTGATGGCTGCATAGTATTCCATTTATATATATACCACTTCTTCTTTAACCATTCATCTATTGATGGACATCCAGGTTCTCTCCATAGTTTGGCTATTGTGGACATTGCTGCTATAAACATTCAGGTGCACGTGCTCCTTTGGATCACTACCTTTGTATCTTTAGGGCAAATACCCAGTAGTGAGATTGCTGGGTCATAGGGTAGCTCTATGTTCAACTTTTTAAGGAGCCTCCATGCTATTTTCCAGAGTGGCTGCACCAGCTTGCATTCCCACCAACAGTGTAGGAGGGTTCCCCTTTCTCCACCACCCTTGCCAACATCTGTCATTTCCTGACTTGTTAATTTTAGCCATTCTGACTAGTGTGAGGTGGTGTGAGGTTTGGAATTTTTCCTTCCATTTCTATTTTTTTGGAACAGTTTCAGGACAATAGTTGTCAATTCTTCTTTAAATGTTTGGTAGAATTGCCCTGGGAAGCCATTTGGCCCTAGGCTCTTATTTGTTGGGAGATTTTGGATGACTGCTTCAATATCCTTACTGGTTATGGGTCTGTTCAGGTTTGCTATTTCTTCCTGGTTCTGTTTTTGGTAGTTTATATGTCTCTGGGAATGCATCCATTTCTTCCAGATTGTCAAGTTGGCTGGTGTATAGTTGCTCAGAATATGTTCGTATAATTGTATTTCTTTGTTGGTTGGGACCTCTCCTCTTTCATTCATGATTTTACTAATTTGGGTCCTTTCTCTTTTCTTTTTGATAAGTCTGGCCAGGGGTTTTTCAATCTTATTAATTCTTTCAAAGCACCAGCTCCAGGTTTCATCAATTTGTTCTACTGTTCTTTTGGTTTCTATTTCATTGATTTCTGCTTTGATCTTTATTATTTGTCTTCTCCTGCTGGAGAAGTTGCTGGAGAAAGAACAGCAAAGAAAGCTCCATTAAGTGTAGTGTTAGGTTGTATACTTGAGACCTTTCTTGTTTCTTGAGAAAGGCTTGTGTTGCTATATACTTTTCTCTCAGGACTGAACCTTTCATTCTTTAGTAGGATGCTCTTTAGTGTCCATGTATTTGAGTTCTTTCCAAATTTCCTCTTGTGGTTGAGTTCTAGTTTCAAAGCATTGTGGTCTGAAAATATGCAGGGAATGATCCCAATCTTTTAGTACCAGTTGAGACCTGATTTGTGACCCAGGATGTAATCTATTCTGGAGAATGTACCATGTGCACTAGAGAAGAATGTGTATTCTGTTGCCTTGGGATGGAATGTTCTAAATATATCTGTGATGTCCATCTAGTCCAGTGTGTCATTTAAATCCTTTATTTCCTTGTTGATCTTTTGCTTAGATGATCTGTCAGTTTTAGTGAGGGCAGTGTTAACATCCCCTGCTATTACTGTATTGCTGTCAATGTGTTTCTTTGATTTTATTAATTGGCTTATATAATTGACTGCTCCCATGTTAGGGGCATAGATATTTAAAATTTTTAGATCTTCTTGTTGGACAGACTCTTTAAGTATAGTATGATATAGTCTCCTTCCTCATTTCCTATTATATTCTTTGGCTCAAAATCTAATTTATCTGATATAAGGATTGCCACCCCAGCTTCTTTTTAATGTCCATTAGCGTGGTAAATTGTTTTCCACCCCCTCACTTTAAATCTGGAGGTGTCTTTGGGTCTAAAATGAGTTTCTTGCAGACAGAATACTGATAGGTTTTTTTTTTTTTAAATCCATTCTGATACCCTTTGTCTTTTGATTGGGGCATTTAGTGCATTTTCATTCAGGATAACTATTGAAAGATATGAATTTAGTGCCATTGTATTGCCTGGAAAGTGACTATAACTGTGTATTATCCTGTTCCTTTCTGGTCTGTTACTTTTAGGCTCTCTCTTTGCTTAGAGGATCCTTTTCAATATTTCCTGCAGGGCTGGTTTGGTGTTTGCAAATTCTTTTAATTTTTGTTTGTCCTGGAAGCTTTTTATCTCTCCTTCTATTTTCAATGATAGCCTGGCTCGATATAGTATTCTTGGCTGCATATTTTTCTCATTTAGTGCTCTGAATATATCATCCCAGTCCTTTCTTGCCTGCCAGGTCTCTGTGGATAGGTCTGCTGCCAATCTAATATTTCTATCTTGTATGTTACAGACCTCTTGTCCTGAGCTGCTTTCATAATTTTCCCTTTGTCACTGAGACTTGTAAGTTTTACTCTTAGATGACATGGTGTAGACCTATTTTTATTGATTCTGAGGGGGTTCTCTGTGCCTCCTGGATTTTGATGCTTGTTCCCTTTGCCAAAATAGGGAAATTCTCTACTACAGTTTGCTCCAATATACCTTCTGCCCCCCTTTCTTCTTCTTCTGGGATCCCAGTTATTCTAATATTGTTTTGTCTTATGGTATCACTTATGTCTCAAATCTCACCTCATGGTCTAGTAGCTGTTTATCTCTCTTTTGCTCAGCTTCTTTATTCTCCATCATTTGGTCTTCTATATTACTAATTCTCTCTTCTGCCTCATTTATCCTAGCAGTAAGCACCTCCATTTTTATTACACCTCATTAATAGCTTTTTAAATTTCAACTTGGTTAGATTTTAATTCCTTTATTTCTCCAGAAAGGGCTTTTATTTCTCCAGAAATGGATTCTCTAGTATCTTCCATGCCTTTTTCGAGCCCAGCTAGCATCTTGATAATCATCGTTATGAACACTTGTTCTGACATATTACCAATGTCCTTATTGATTAGGTCCCTAGCCATCAGTACTACCTCTTGTTTTTTGTTGTTGTTGTTGTTGTTTGTTTGTTTGCTTTTTAAGTTAGTTTTTCTGCCTTGTCATTTTATCTAGATAAGAATAGATGAATGAGAGAACAAAATGCTAAAAAGGTAGCAATAACCCAGAAAAATATATACTAACCAAATCAGAAGAGACCTGAAACTGTGGGGAGAAGAAAGAAAGAAAGAAAGAAAGAAAGAAAGAAAGAAATTAAAAGAAGATTCTAAAAAAGAAATTGATTATATAAGAAGTTGGTTGAAAACAGAAAAAAAAAAAAGAGAGAGAGAGAGAAAAGAATGTGATCAGGCTGGAGACTAGAACACTAGAACAAAGCCATTCACTAGAGTTAGGGTATATTTTGATCTACTATAAGAAACTGTATCCCCAAAATTTTAAAGAAAGAAAAACCAATATGTACATAAAAAATAAGGTCAAGTAAGATGAAGGGAGAGAATATGACTATAACAATGAAAATTTAAAAAGATTTTTTTAAAGATATTGATAAAATAATTTAAAAACATTAAAATAGGAAAAAGGAAAATTTTTTAAAAATAAAAAAATAGAATAAGAAAAAAATAAAATTTTAAAAATTTCTTTGAAAGACTAATGAATCATAGAAAAAAACAAAACAAACAAACAAAAAACATGAATTCCCTTAGCTCTGGGAGTTCCGCAGTTCTCACTGATTGATGACCTTGGTCTTGGCTGGATGTTCTTGATCTTCTAGGGGAGGGGCCTGTTGTACTAATTCTCAAATGTCTTTGCCTGAGGCACAATTGCACCACCCTTGTCAGGGGCCAGGCTATGTAATCTGCTATGTTTTGATCTCGGCAGCTTTTGTCCCCTGAACACCTTCCATAGAGCTTTGGAGGCAGAGAATGAAAGTGGCAGCCTCCCAATCTCTGGCCTGGAGGAGCCAAGAGCTCAAGCTCCATTCTTCAGTGCACCCTCAGAGAGAAGCAGTAAATCCCTCCCATCTCCCTGGTCTCCAGCCTCACTCTGAGCTCACCTGGCCTGTGACTGAGCATTTGTATCTCTGGCATGTGGCCCCATTTGGAGTCTCCAAACCCAGCATATTCCTGCAGCACATTCCTGTGTCCTCCCAGAGAAGGAAGGAGAGGGTCTCTCAGTATCTGCCCCTTGTGGGGTCCCTATTCAAAGAACAGTGGTTTGAGTGTGCCTCACATCACAGCCTAAGGTAACCCTGAGCTGACAGCACACTCCTTGGTTCCATCTCTATAGTCCACTTTCCCACTCCAATCCTGGGAGCTCTGCCATACTCAGGAACCCCTTGTCTTTCTGTGACCCTGCAGGTCCTGAGACCACACTGTCCCCAAAAGGGCTCCATTCCCCACTTAGCCTCTGGGGTGATGTCCCTCAGTGGAGCCATCTTCTAAAGTTCCAATTTTGTGCTCCACTGCTCTACCACTGCCAGGAGCTGGCCCCTCCCCCTGCAGTCTATCTTCCTGTTTTTCACCACAGATTCACTTCTCCACAGGTCTTACCTTCTAAAAACTGGTTGCTTTTCTGTTCCTAGAATTGCTGCTCTTCTCTTCAATCTCCTGTTGAGTTTGTAGGTATTTAGAATGGTTTGGTAACTATCCAGCTGAACTCCTGGGACCCAATGATATTTAAGTTTCCTACTCCTCTGCCATCTTGCTTTGGTTCTACCTTTCAGATCCTTTTGGTAACCTCAAAGTGGTTTAAAATATGAAAAGAAGATTAAAACTGGCTCCTTAAGGGGGATGCAACCATGATTGCCTCACACAAGTGTGATCAAAGGTGACAAACAGGATTCCAAAGAGCAAGGGTGGTAACAAGGCTTCAGGGCTCACAGACTGAAGAGCTTGGTTTGGAAAAGTCTTTGAGGGGAGCAGCCTGCAGCAGAGACATGAAATTTAAGGGGCCCTCAAAGGACAAGGCTTGGTTGCTGCGTCATGAGCACCTTGAAGTGTATCTTGACAGTGATTCAGTGTCAAGAGTATTTTTCATCTGGGGGGATCCCACAGGATGAGCAGAGGAGGTCTTTTGTCCCATAGGGTCAGGCTTCTTTGGTGTACAGACCCAGTCTGCCTGCTGTTGAGATAATACTGCAGAAACGTGATCATGCTGAAACCAGATGTTGTAATTTCATCTGCAACTCCTTCTGACTCAAATTTTCCCTCCCACCAAGTTTTTTTCCCCCCCATAATGTTAATCAATATATAATCACCAAAAACTATTTGTAGGTATGTTTCTTTAAGTATTTAACAAATTATGTTTTCTATGCCTGGATATTATTTGTCTTTATATCTTCCTATGTCAGAGTAATAATGAAATAGGAAAAGTTGGACTTTAATTCAATATGCTGAATATTAAATTACCTAGCACCCATCAAAGGCCATCTTTCACATTTGGAGTACAGATATTGAGGATTATAACATACATTTGTAGAAAGTATGTAAACACACAAGAACAATTATAGAAGGCTAGAGACTATAACACAATGCATAAGTTTATATATTCATTTTATCTACTCTTATGGTTCTTCAGTATAGTGCTATAAATGAATATCTACTAAATCATCTCCACACTGTTATGTCTGTCACTTTTTAGATAATCTATATAGCCTATTATCAAGAACTTAGTGGTACTCAGTTGTTCCTTATTTATTATGTTTATTTCATCAGTTACAGTAGGCTTGAGGCTTGAAATAAAGCGTCACTGTGTTGAGGTCACAGTAAAAAAGATGGTTCAGTGGGACTGAATAGTATTCAACTTTGTCATTCAGCCAAATGCTGCTATATAAAAAGTACTTATTTATTTATTTATTTATTTAATATTTATTTGTTTGTTTATTTGTTTGTTTGTTTTTGTAGATGGCACCATCCCAGGAGGCCTAGCTTGTGCCACAGAAAATAAGATTGAAAATCACCTTGGTAAATGGAAAAGTATTTAAAACCACAGAATGACTTTCAGTTTTTAAAAATCTGAAAAATAGGCTATACAAACATAAGCTAAGGAATAACTTGGATGCCTGGAGAGTCTATGAATCTGGGCATTTATTTGTGGTTGCAAAGCTAAAGAATAATCAGAACCTAATGCTAGAAGGACCAGTAAAATGAGAGTACAGAGGCTTACATACAGAGTGGAACATAGAGAAGAGTATATAAACAGAGGACTCTCATTTTATACGAGGGTCAAATTTGAATAAAGGATACAATTTCATCACTTGGAACAACACTGTTTTAGTCAAAGTAATGTTTCTGTTTGAATATATAGTCAGGAACATAATTTTAATAGGTCACTTTTTTTTTTAAGATGCCACACTTTGCCATGTGACAAAATTAGAGCAACATCAGGGGTATGAGATGCTTAAAGTTTGTGAACCTTATGAGAAGGTTGATATTTAATATGAAATGTGGAAAACTCATAGAATGTGCATTGGACAGGGGGGAGAATTAACATATGAAGAATTATTCCATGTATAAAACAGTGTTTTCCATGGCTCAGTAGCAAAAACAAATAAATTTAGGGGTCATCATTATTTTTTTAAATAAAATAGAAGGGAAAGAATAAAATAGAAAGTACCAGAGTGACTCAGAAGTAACAATAACAAGTATTTGATGTCACTTTATTTGTTCACAACTATGTAGCCTTGGTCATGATGGAAAATGTTTTTTTAAATACATTGAGAGAATTTCAAGTACATCCAAAAGTAGACAGATACTTTAATGAATTCCCATTATCCATCCTAAACACCCATCAACACTTAGTAAAGCTGCTATATCCACGCTCTTACTGTCTCACCATTATATGTTTGAAGCCATCTTTGATCTCACACCAGTGTTTTCACTATATGCCACTAAAATTTAAGGATAATTTTCTAATTTAAGTACAATACAGTTATCAATTATTCCTTAATGTCATCAAAGGCCTGAAAATGTGTTTGTGTCATTCATGGTCCTTATCTCCGCTTCACATAGAAGAAGTGTGCCTGACATTACAGGTGGGGGGTTGAGTAGATGTTATATGTTAGAAATTTATGACATAATTTCTAAATTAGTCTTTGATGGGGATGTAAAGTAGCATTCTTTGGACTGCTTTTGATGTAGAATCAAGTTTTTCCTCATTCTGCAAGTAACAAAGAAGAAAGAAGTGGTATCTTTCTGGATTTTTCATCCTTTCTTATATGAGTATCTCTTGAACAATATACTACTTAATGATTTATCAACCTTATTCTAGCATCACAGAGATCCTTAATTATAGATATAATTACTATGCATGTTGTCTTTGGTTCATTTATTATTCAGTCACTGAAATTAAATGTCCCTTGTTCGCTTGATACCTCTATGGTTGACTTATATTCCCTTCCCTCCAGGAGCACAGTCTAGTGAGCCAAGAGTCACAAATAAACAGTATTGCATGTGAGAAGCCATAGTGGAAATACTGAATGTCAGTAAAATAGAGGATATACTCTAGACGGTAGGAAGCATATACAAAGAAAGAAATGTATAAAAGGCATGCCATTTTTCTAAAACAATGAAGAGGTTTGATCCTAGTGTTTATGGGGGGGTGCAAAGAAGGAACAGTAAATGTCAGAAAAGAAAGTATAGAGCTGAATTATATGTGTCAAGCTAAAGTTTTGACTGCATTTCGGAAGCAGTGAGAAATCTTTGCAGTCTCTTAAGTATGAAACATGATGATGATTTTGTCAAAGAAGTCCAAGGAAGTGAGAATTGGTTGGGAGGAAATGTGGAGACATGGGGTTTGACAAGGAGGCTATTGCAGTGAATCCAAGAAACTGTTGGTGGATGACAAACTAATGAATGAGAATGAAAAAAAATTGCTAAATAATTTGGGATTAGAATAAATACTTGATAACCAAATATACGATTTTTATTGGAAGGAAGGCTGATTGTTGGATTTTTTTTTTTAGGTTTTTAGCTGCATAGTTTTAGTTTTAGTTTAGTTTAGTTTTAGACTGCATAGTTTCCTTACCAGAGATAAGACATACAGAAGGAGGAGTGGGCTTGGTGTGTGTTGAGGTGGGGGCAGTGAGGATAAGCCATGTGCAATTGTATTATGTTTCAGATGCCCATGAGATGCTCAGTTGTAGGTAGACGTTAATGGTGTGTATCTGGAGCTCAAGAGGGAAGAATGAGACAGATGTGAAAGCAATCTGCATTGAACTGGATAATTATGCCAGGCAAGATTGTCCAGGCAGAGGTAAAAAGAGAAAAGAAAAAGAAGAGAAAAGGACGCCTGGGTGGCTCAGTTGGTTAAGCAGCTGCCTTCGGCTCAGGTCATGATCCCAGCGTCCTGGGATCGAGTCTCACATCAGGCTCCTTGCTCAGCAGGGAGCCTGCTTCTCCCTCTGCCTCTGCCTGCCACTCTGTCTGCCTGTGCTTGCTCTCTCTCTCTCTCTCTCACAAATAAATAAATTTAAAAAAAAAGAAGAGAGAGAGGAGAGAAGAGGAAATGACAGTTTTTATTCTTTTTTTTTTCACAAAAAAATGACCACAAAATAAATGTGTCTCCCCTGCTGAAAATATGTTTATTTTGCTATTTTTTGTATATTTTAAAACATCAATGAGACTTTTTCTGATATCTTTCCTTGGAAACCTCTGATTTAAATTCAAGATGCTGGCTATGTTTCTTTCTTTCTTCTCTTTCTCCTTCTCCTCTTCCTCCTTTCCCCCCTTCTTCCTCTTCTCCTTCTTCTTCTTTTTCTTTCTTTTTCTTCTTCTTCTCCTTCCTCCTCCTCCTCTTCTTCTTCTCCTTCTCCTTCTTCCCCCACTTCTTCTTCTTCTTCTTCTTCTTCTTCTTCTTCTTCTTCTTCTTCTTCTTCTTCTTCTTCTTCTTCTTCCTCTTCTTCTTCTCCTCCTTCTTCCTCTCCTCCTCCTCCTCCTCCTCCTCCTCCTCCTCCTCCTCCTCCTCCTCCTTCTTCTTCTTCTTCTTCTCCTTCTCCTTCTTCTTCTTCTGTTTTTAAAAATTTTATTTTTTTTTAAGTAATCACCACATCCAATGTGGGGCTCGAACTCACAGTCCTGGAATGAAGAGTTGCATGCTTCACCAATTCGGCCAATCAGGTACCTCACTGAGGGATGCTGGCCAATTTTTTTAAACACTTCTTCCACATTCATGATCAGGATAAAAATGTGTATAATACATACCCAAATTTCTCAAGATGGTAGCAACCACAAAACTGTCTTAGGCTAAAAGTAACAAAGAAAGAAACTTTTGATGCCTCTTTAAGTGTTTTATTTATTGAGCTCTTCCTTATCCAGATGGTCTTTCATGATGGAAATCTATCTTCAAAGGTGAAGCATTTTCACTAAGTATCTCTTTGTCCTGACATTATTTGCTGGGTAAAGTTACCATATTTCAAAATATGATCAGTAACCACAGCACAATTGTCAAGAAAAATCTAAAGCCTAGAGCTAGAACTACAGTAATTTCTAATGAGGCATGGGGATAGTTTGACTACTTCAGTTGGGAGGATGAGAGGAAGGAAAAACTTAGAATGTTGGAAATAAAACAAGAGATCAGGACAGATAGTCTGAAGCAGCATCCAAGATTTGGAAGTACTAACAAGGAGTAAGATGAGGCCCCAAAGGTAGGTAAGTGGAGCATATAAACTGCTAGTTTATCTGAGAGTAGTTGACATGAGGAGTTATGGTTGGCCACAGGAACCTGCTCCTGACAGGGTTTCTAGCACATATTCTAGTTAATCTGGGGGCTTGTTGGAGCAATTAAGTTCCTCTGAGACTGGAAGTCTATGGTTATCCAGGCAGAAATCTAGACTGAGAGAACAAAAAATGGATACAGAGACTAGATCTGAGAAATTACTTTCATGGAGTGAATGTTAGTGTTTCAATTCTGTACCTTATTCTTTCTGCCTTCTATAATAAGGAAGCACCTGATACCCCAGCAGTCCGTCTTCACCACACTCGGGATTTGGCTGAAAAGTAGTGCTAAGGCTTAGATCTAGGAATATGCTGATTCTTCCTGCAATACTTCTACTCCTTTCCACCTATCTTTCCTGCCAACCCCCTTGTTTCACCCTCATATAAACACACACACTGTTTTTGCATGCTAGTGAAAAGTGCCTATTCAATGACTTCCTTTCTGATTAATCTTACAAATCAATCCATCCTCTCAGAGGAGCTAGTAAAGGTGGTGGAGAAAGCACATGCTTGTCTGGACATTCTATCCTCTGTGGGAAGGGGTGGAAATATGAGAAGAATGTCAGTATTTTACTCTTTTTCTAGAAATAAGGACTTGATCTGATAACTAGACAGAGTAGAAGTAGCCCATATATGCAAGTCAGATTGGCAAAGAGCTTTATGATGCTGAACCTCAAATTGTTATTCTAGAGTTTACTTGAATATCCATGACTATGATCAAGATCCATCTTCTACACTAAATGAGGTTGATCTTGAGCCTGTTACACAAAATGTAGAAGGTATGGCACTGTGTCAATTGTTCTTTAATTCAGTCAAAGAAGTAAAATAGCCAGACAGGACCTGAAAGGATCTAGAAAGTCATCCATGGCAAACATTCAACTTAAGTTAATGATTTCATGAGTTTGGTCCTAGACTTCTTGGCACATGTATCGAATTTTCTCCTTTTTGTGAGGAATTAAATTAGACCAGAGGTCCTCAAATTTGTGCATCTAAATCTCTTTGAGAGCTCATAAAGATACAGGTTTCTGGATCTTACTCCAACAGATTCTGAGTCACTAGTTCTGGGTTGGAGACTACAAATTTGCATTTTTAACTTCTGAGGTGATATGCATGCTGTTAGTTTAGAGGTCATATTTGAGAGTCACTGAATGCTTCATTTCTTAGTGCTTCTAAGAAAATTCCTAAGGCTTAATAATTTCAGGAAAGATGACACTACCAAAATTCAGTGTTGAAATTACAATGTTTAACTATAATACTATAATATATTCTACCAAAATAAAATATTAAAACTTATTTCTTTAGGAATGATTTATCTCCTTCATTATCTCCTACCGAAACACACACACACACACACACACACACACACACACGTACATGTACTTCCTAAGATCAATTTTTAATAAATGACATTATATTAGAGAGAAATCACGCTTCCTCCATCGTCAAGCTTAAAATAGTTTCCCACTAAAAGGGTTCGCTCTTCAACTTGTGCAAAGGTAGTTAATTTATCCACCCAATCCAGACCTGTAAATTTGCTTACTCAGCTGTGAAAGATGTGTATATCACAAGTAGAGAGAGATCATATGTACATGAGTTTGCCTTATTGGAACAAATGTTATTTGCTTCTGGGCTAATGTATTTTATTTTTAATAAATGAAATGTGAAATTGGATTGAAATTATATATTCTATATCATTTATAGATCATCAAAATATAATTTAATTTGCCATATGAGAATGGAATCTCTCTCTTTCTTTTTTTTTCTAAATGTTTTGCTATATTCATGACAAGGGAGCTCATTTGCTGTTGCTCCAGAGTTCTGTGTTTGCAATCATTTTGATCTGCCTAACATGCAGCACGAAGGACATTGTTAAGTAACCTGGACATCAAATATGAATCCTGAACTTTTTTTAGATACTCCAGAAAATGATAATTTTAATAAACATGAATAGAACCCAATAAGGTACTCCTCAAAAAATTTCATTTCCAGAGATAGTAAAATTAACCATTTTAGCCAATTAAACTAGCCCACCCCTCATTTCTTGAATCAGTGTCCTATATTCACAGTAAAAGCATATTGAGTAACTGCGTTGACATCCTTATCAGACTTGACTCACTAGAACTAGATATTTCAAAAAACATATTGTTGGTCTATATATTCTATTCAGATTAAATAAATAACTAATGAACTATAAGATATACTTGACTACATCATACTATTTAAAGCTAGCTAAAAAATTAAAATAAAAATGGACAGATCATCAAGATGGTGATTCTGTGCTTTGTTAAGCATGGAGAGAAAATACCAAGGACCCGGGGCTTGAGACAATTAGTTCTCTTTATATAAAGCATTCTGAATGGACAAATAACAGCTCATTAAAGTCCAGTTATTGAATTCAAGCTTTATCAGTATTAACTATCCACTCAAAAATGTCTGTCCTAGAAATCAAGAGATCTATAACAGGGACAGCTATAGAATAGATGAACACTAATTACAATATTATTAATATTTATCAGCATTTATTGAGTGCCAATAATGTGCAGAGTATTTTTAATGCATTATTTCAATTGATCTTCACAGAAATGTTATTGGCTAAACTCTGCTAACACCCCCAAATTTCCAACAAGGAAACCGAACACTTATAGAACTTCCTTAACGATCTCAAAGTACAAAGAGCTAGTAAATGGTAGAATCAGAATTTGAACTGAGACAATTAGCTTTCAAAGCCTATTAAAGAAAAAATATTATGTTTTAGAATTGACTCATCTATCACTGATTTGACTATGGTTCAAAACACATGGCTTGACCGCTAGTGTCTTAACCACAAAACCTGTTCAGATCAGATTTATTACCATAAATAAGAATAACCAATCGTATTTACCTACCCACCTCAGCAAAATTAACTTGAGTAGGTACTTAGAATACAAAAATATTAAGGTTCCTAAAGCAGTTTTGTGCATATGCTAAATGTTTAATAAATATTAGAAACACGGAGAAAAGGCGAACATGCTTGGACACTGTGCTTGTACCTGGAAGGAAGTTCCTACTGAAAACTAGGCTTGGATTGGGAAGTCCAGTGCTTCCAATATAACAATTTGTGCCTTCTTTACCTTCTGGATGGCATGTTCTTTTCAGGTCTAACCCTCTAACTTCCTTCTGAAGTTCCCCTTCCCCTTCTCTACTTTCTCCCAAAAAATAAGTTCTCCTCTCCACTTCATATTTATCTATTCTTTCTCTTTGCAAAAGATCAAAGCAAATGGACAGGTATTTATTTGTTTAACACAAGAAACTGGGTAGCACATAATCATTTCCCTGTGCCCATCAAACAAAACCACACATCTTTCCTTATCATGTACTTTTCCACAATCAAATGTGTCATCTAATTGAAATCAATGATTTTTCATTAATCTCCTATATCTGGAGATGAAAATAATTTTTTAAGATTCAGTACCTGCCCTCAAAATGTTTACAGTATATGCAACCTGGCAGAATGATTCAAAGAAATAAACAGCAATAATAAGAAACGAAACTGCAACAAGAGGCATGCAAAATCCTTAGAGGACTGGGGGGAAGGAAGAAATATAACCAGGCAAAGATTCACATGTATGAAGTAGCTTAAATTTGAAACAGGTTTTGTCCAGAAAATTAGAAAAAGATGCTACAAGTCAGAAGACAGTTTAGGGCTATTTCATTTGCTTTAGTTTTTCTTATTTAAAAACTTTACGAGCAGTTGTAGGTTTATGACAAAATGGAGTGGAGAGTACAGAGTACAGGGAAGTACAGAGATTTATCATATACTCCTCCCCCTCACATGTCTGTCCTCCCCTATTAGCAACAGCCCTGATCAGGAAGGTGCATTTCTTCCCCAGGATGAATCTACAGTGACACCTCACAGTCACCCACAGTCCACAGTTTACCTGAGGGCTCACTCTCTGTGTCTTACACTCTATGAGTTTGGAGAAAAGTATAATGATGTATATCAACCATTATAATAGCATATGGAGTATTTCACTGCCATAAATATCCTCTGTGTCCTGCCTATTCATCTCTATTCCTCCACGCCCACCCCCTGCAAAACAGATCTTTTTACTGTTTCCATAGTTTTACCTTTCCCAAAATGCCAGATAGTTGGGATCATATAGTATGGAACATTTTCAGACTGGTTTCTTTCACATAATAATAAGCATTTAAGTTTCCTCTATATCTTTTAAAGAATATATTTATTTATTTGGGGGGGTGAGAGAGCACGAGCAGTGGGGAGAGGGACAAGTAGGCTCTCTGCTAAGCCAGGAGCCTAATATGGGGCCTGACGAGGGGACCCATCCCAGGATCCTGGGATCATGACCAGAGCTGGAGCAAGATGCTTAAATGACTGAGCCACCCAGGTGCCCCTCCTCTATATCTTTTAATAACTTGATAACTTATTTCCTTCTAGTGCTAAATAATATTCCATTGTTTGGATGTACCAAAATTTATTTATCCATTCACCTACTAAAGGACATCTTGGTTGCCTCCAAGTTTTGGTGATTATGAATAAAGCTGCTGGGAACATTCATGTGCATGTTTTTCTATGAACGTAAGTTTTCAGCTCCTTTCAGTAAATACCAAGAAGTGCAAAGGGTGGATTGTATGGAAAGAATGTGTTTAGTTTTGTAAGAAAATGACAAATTGTCTTCCAAATGACTGTGCCATTTGGCATTTTATCCAACAATGAATAAGGGCTCCTATTGCCCTACATCTTCCCCTGTATTTGGTTTATCAGTGTTCTAGATTCTGCCCATTGGTAGTAGGACTGTAGTGGTATCTCATTGTTGTTTTAATTTCCTTATCAATTTATTGGTGTTTTCAAAGACCTGGCTTTTGCCTTGGTTGATTTTCTCTATTGATTTCTTATTTTCTCTACTGGCTTTCCTATTGATTTCTTCTCTAATTCTGACTATTTCTTGTCTTCTACTTACTTGGAGCTAATTTGTTCTTCCTTTCCTAGTTTTCTAAGGTGAAAAATTAGATGATTGATTTGGGATCTTCTTTTCTTATCTGTGCATTTCAATGCTGTAAACTTCCCTCTAAGCACTGCTTTCTCTGCATCTTAGAAATTTTGATAAGTTGTGATTTCATTTTCATTTCATTCAAAATATTTTGAATTTTTTAATTTCTCTTGAGATTTCCCATTTGTTATTAAGAACTGTGTTGTTTAATATTGAACTATTTGGGAATTTTCCAGTTATCTTTCTGTTAATGACTTCTAGTTTAGATCCACTGTGGTCTGAGAGCAGACATTGTATAATTTCTTCTCCTTAAATTTGTAAAGGGGTGTCTTATGGACCAGAATGTGGTCTCTCTTGGTGAATGTTCCATTTTTGCTTCAGAAAAAATTTGTATTATTGCTGGATGAAATGGCTTATAGCTGTTCATCATATCCAGTTGATAGATGATATTGTTGAGTTTATCTATGTCCTTACTGATTTTCTGCTTGCTGTATCTCTATCTCTGAGAGAGGGGTGGTAAAGTCTCAAACTATGGTAGTGGATTTGTCTATTTTTCCTTGAAGTTCCATAGTTTTTTCCTCATGGATTATGATGCTCTCTTGTTAGGCACATGCATATTAAGAAACTGTTGTGTTTTTGGAGAACTGATCCCTTTATCACTATGTAATACCCTTCTTTATCTCTGATGACTTTCCTTACTTTGACATCTGTTCTGTCTAAAATTAACATAACTACTCCTGCTATCTTTGAGTTAGTATTAGCATGATGTATTTTTTCCATGAACTTATGTTTAATCTATGTGTGTCCTTATATTTAAAGGAGATTTCATATAGGTAACATAAAATTATGTCTTGTTTTTGGTCCATTCTGACAATCTGTCTTTAACTGGTACATTTAGACCATTTATATTTCTAGTGGTTATTGATATAATTGGATTAAGATCTACTATATTACTGTTTTTTGCTTGTTCCCCTTATTCTTTGTTTCTGCTTTTGTCTTCCACTCTTTTCCTCACTTTTGTGAATTTAATTTAGCATTTTTATGTGATTCCATTTTCTCATTTCTTAGCATATCAGTTATGCTTTTTGTGGTCCTAGAGTTTGCAAAATATTTATGACTTCTCCAAATCTGCTTTCAAACAACACTATACTACTGCACATGTAGTGTGAATACCTTATAATAAGATAACTCTAATTCCTTCCTCCTGTCCTTTATATCATTGCTGTAATTCATTTAATTTATATATAAAAATATATATGCATATGTAATTGAATATATAGTTGCTCTCATTATTTTGAACAAATTATTATGTGTTAAATCAATTAAGAAAAAAATAAAAGTTTTTATTTTACCTTTACTTATTCCTTCTTCAATGCTTTTCCTTTATTTATATAGATTCACATTTTTAACTATATTATATTCTTTCTCTGTAAAGAACTTCTTTTAACACTTCTTTCAAGTCAGGGAATAGGTCTCCTGGCAACAAATTCCCTCCAGTTTTGTTTGTCTGATAAAGTATTTATCCTTCACTTTTGAAGAATAATTTCACAGGGTATAGAATTCTAACTTCATAGGTGGTTTTCTCTCCACTTTCTTCTTGTTTGCATAGTTTCTGAGTTGAATCAAATATAATTCTTATCTCTGTTCCTCTATAGATTTTTTTTCCCTTTCTGACTCTTCCCCCTCCCCCCACCTGGCCAGGATTTTTTTTTTTTCTTTATCTTTGACTTTCTCTAATTTGAAGATGTTATTCTGAGGTATATAGTTGTTTTTTTTTTATTTAAACTCAACTAGCCAACATAGAGTACATCATTAGTTTCAGATGAAATGAGCACTGGGTATTCTATGTAACTGAAGAATTACTGAACTCTACATCTGAGATATAGTTCTGTTGATGTTTATCCTGCTTGGTCTTTTTCTGAGCTTCCTTGACCTATGGTGTAGTTTCTGATGTTAATTTGGGCAAATTTCCAGTGATTATGGTTTCAAATATTTTTTTTTCTCTTCCTTTCTCTTTATTCTCCTTCTGGTAGTCCCATGAGGCATATATAATACCTTTTATAATTGTCCCACAGCCTTCAGATATTCTGTTCTGGTATTCTTCCTTGTTTTCTTCAATTTACAGTTTTCTGGGATTCTATTGTTATAACTTCTAATAGCCAAGATTCCATCCTCAGCCATATCCAGTCTGCTAACCAACTCACCCACCAAAGGCATCCTTCACTTCCATTGCAGGCTTGTACCTACAGCATTTCTTTTTGGTTCTTTCTTAGGATTTCCATCTCCTGTTTATACCACCCATTTGTTCTTGCATGCCATGTACTTTATCCATTAAAGCCATTAACGTATTTATTAGAGTTGTTTTAAATGTTCAGTCTGTTAATTCCAACATCCCTGCCATGTCTGGTTATGATGCCTGCTCAGTCCTTTCAAACTCTGTCCTTTGCCTTTTGCTGTGTCTTACAAACTTTGGCCTTGGAAAATAATAACAGCAATGGGCTAGGTAAAAGGAACTGTTACAAACTGGTTTTTAGTAATGTGGTGCTGAGGTGTGGGGGGAGAGAAACCATTCTTAGCATTCTAATCATAGTCTAATGATTAGGTGTCAGTCTTTTAGTGAGCTGCTTCCTCTGGGCTGTGAACTATATGAGTATGTCTAAGTGTTTTCCTTACCTCTCATGTAGGACAGGATGGCTACAATGGGCTGGATTTGGGCATTTCTTTTACCCAAGATTTTTAGGCTCTGATAATATCCCAGTGGGTTAGACTCTGGTTAACCAGTTTCACCAGAGGGCAGGCCCTATTAAAAACATAGTGTTATAGAGTATTCAAAAATAGTTATTTTTTTCCACTCTCCCCATGGGAATCTGCTAGGTAAATCTCCTAATACTGTGGGGGCCCCACTATGACTGCCTCCCCCCCCCCCCCTAGAATTTTTAACTCTCAGAGATGTTCACACCAAAACCTCAGAAATTCTTCAATTCCAGTTCAGGATCTCACGTGCTGGCCCTGGATCCCATGACAATTTCTGATCCTAGGTCTCTGCTCTGGTGAGCCATGACCTGTGTGTCTTTTCAGTTTGGGGGCAGTGGTTTTTCCAGTGTCTTCCCCTCTCTTATGGATCCAAGGAGTTGTTGATTTTTCAGTCTTTATAGTTTTTAAGTTGTTGTTATGATGAAATGGCAACTTCTAAGCACCTCATGAATGGAACTGGAGATAGGAAGTCCAACTTTAATTTTTAGCAAGTTACTTTACACTTTACAATGTTCTAATACGTATGTCCTCTCTTCTTACCTATAGTTTTGTTGTTTTTGGTTTTATTTTATTTATTTATTTAAAGATTTTATATATTTATTTGATAGATCACAAGTAGGCAGAGAGGCAGTCAGAAAGAGAGGAGGAAGCAGGCTCCCCGCCGAACAGAGAACCCGATGTGGGGCTCAATCCCAGGACCCTGGGACCACGACCTGAGCTGAAGGCAGAGGCTTTAACCTACTGAGCCACCCAGGTGCCCCTTTTTATTTAGTTTTTTAAGACCTGTGTCTTTTACTTATTTACTGAAGGTAAACACTGGTCTAGCAAAACCAGGGCTCATCCAAGATGTGCCATTTACCTTTATTGCCAAGTCACAAAAACAAATACCCTAAGATCCAACATAGCAATAATTGAGGCAATAGTTGAAGGATGAAGCCTTTCAGAGTGGGCAGCCATGACACAAAAAAAGTAGATTGTTTTTCAGCCCAAAGATTTAAATTCTATTGGCAATGAGGATAGCATGTGATACCAACTATGAATTTGTTAACTCATAAGTCAGTGTATCATCACAATGCTAATTATTAGTTTGTCGTTGTGCCGAGTCTCTGCAGAGTTGTAGTCTACAGTGTCCCTTAATCCTTCATGTCCTTGGTTGTGTGCTCTAAGTATCCAAATGGGATTCTTAAAAATCAGCATGATGTGCCACTATGGTGAAAAAGAACATAAGCAGACTGTACAGTTATTTTCAATCATTATCTATAAAATTGAACAGTTGTTAAGGTGCAAATGAAATATTATAAATGTATTTAAAAGTTAATCTTAAGATGAATGTTGGATATTAAGATATTGCTCTGAGATAATCATTATGACAATGTCACTTTTTTCACTTATTTAATGGATCAAATCATTTGCCACTATTTCTGGCTTCTGAAATGAGGAAGGGATTACTTTTTCCTCTTTACTGGCAATTAACTGAATGTATAATTTTGAATAATCATTTGTAATTATTTCTTGGGCATAGTCCCATACCTTTCATCTAATTCCAAAAGCCTAACATATGTGCTGAGCTTTTGAAGTTAGCTGAGAAGTAGAAGGGTTATAATATGGGGGCTGGCAATCATTCCACTTGAAATAGGACCAAAACGTCACTGTGCCATGCAGATGTCAGCAAAGCAAAATGCTGTCCTTATAAATTCACCAGCACACAATTTTATAGAAGTGGTAGCAGTCACCTGCCAAACCTATCTGCCATGGTCAAAATAGAAAATATGACTACAGAGCAGTTAAATGTGATTTGCTTTCTGTGTGTGAAATTCACTAAATTTTATAACCACCAGAACTATCATAACAATATATAGTTGTTAAGGTATGATCTCTTGGGTCAAGGGGACCCAGATTTCATCTTAGTTTCTTATTTTTTAGGGTAGGCTTGGGTAGGTTACTGGATTCTCTGGTCTTAGCTTCATTATCTATAAAAGGTGTCAGCAAAGATGTCTATAAAGGATCAGATAGGAATATTTTAGGCCTCCTAGCTATCAGGTCTCTTTTGCAACTACTTAGCTCTGCCTGGTAGAACAAAAGCACTCATAGACAATCTGTAAACAAATGGATGTGGCTGTGTTATATTCCAATGAAACTTTATTTATAGGTATAGAATTTGAATTTCAGATAGTTTTCACATGTCACAAAATATTCTTCCTTTGATTATGTTTCAACCACTTAAAAAGGTAAAAAGGTATCCTTGGCTTATTGGGCTACCCAAAAACAGCTAGTAGGCCAGTCACAAAGGCCATATTTTATCCAATTCTGATCTATAAAATGGGCATAATTTTAGTAGCTCCCTTATGGAGTTCTGATGAAGCATAAGAGAGATAATGAAGATAAAGTTCTTAGCATTACTTTGGCCTTTACAATTTTTATTCAAGTATGTGTGGTTTTTATAGACTAGTCATCCTGGGAGTTAATACATATTTTCAACCATGTTATTTGGCATGGTTTTGTGTACCTCTTTGGGACGTAGTTTAAAAGACTGCATTAGACCCTCCTACTTGCTGAGTACTTGGCAGCATAAGCCAGCAGGGAAGAGAAGCATGAATGTACCAGATGAAATCAAACGACTTAGTTTTGTAGCCAGCTCCTCAGTGCCACAGGGCTTGAGTAATTCCAAGTTCCAAACAAGCCAGCAATGATGCTGAAGGAAATGCAATTTAGTGGGTTGAGCAGGAGTCACTCACATCAAGAAGTGTTGCAGTCAGTAAGCTGTTAATACAAAGTATCCTCATTAGGAATACCTTCAGAATTGGTCAAGGGAGCAGAGATTTATGACAAGAATGGAGACATGACATACTAAACTCAAAAATGTGATATTAGAAAAAGAGTACAGAGATTGACAGCAGCGGTGACTCGATGCATATTTGAGTTGTCAGTGCTCAGCAAGGCTCCCTGCCTGCCAAGTTACAGCAGTAAAACTTATTTCACTGGTGAAGCATATTGGTCTTGATTGGCTCAGGGGAGATGGTTGGGATATAACAGTAAACACATATAAACCAAGCAGTGAACGTCCTTCACACTTAGAATATCTCATTTAATCTCTACTCCACAGTACACAATATGTATTGCTCTCATTTAATAGAAAAACTTAGTGGACATAGTTTATCTGGATCCAAAGCCCACTCTTTTTTATAGCATTGAGGAGTGTATACTTTTCCTCCTAAATGCCTCTGCTGGCTCTCTCTCTCTCTTTTAAAGTTTTGATAAAGAAAGTTGGCTAGCAGGACTGAGCTTGTTCAATGAAAAGACCCAAGGTCTCTAGGATAAAGATAGTGCTCACACTGAGATTCACATGGATTTTCTTTTTCTAACAAGACATTTCCTAGTTATGAAACTTCCATTATTGCATACTCCATGACTTGCCATCTCCCACTTCTCTATAAACACATAAAATGTTGCAATCAGAGATAGCTTATCAAGAATCTAACAAAGCATAATTTGAAGCCCTCTTCCCAGTGGATATGGAGAGGTGCTGGGAGCATAGTGGGCTGTCCAGCTTGGGTATGACTTTCTATCCCATGGTGGTAGCTTGGGCTGAGAACAAACCAATAGACTAATGCTTTTACCTTCAGTTGTTAGATCTGTGAATGGTAGACCTCATTATGTAAGTAGGCCCCATCTTTGACTTCAAGCAGAAAGAATTCATTCAGAATCTGCTACCTACTCAGAGGTTACCATGACCAGGCACCATGGATGCATCATGCCAGGTGCACCAATGGCCTGGTGAGGGCTGGCTTTGGAAGAGGTGAGGTTACAGGAAGGATGCAGACAAAGTGGGCCAGCAGCATTCATTGCAATTCTTTGATGACTCACCTCTTTAGGAAGCACTTTATGAGCAAACATGACATTATCAATAAAGAAATGTGACATAAGAGAAAGTTTTGAATCAATGATTTTAAAAATATACCCAACTTTCCATCAATCATGCCAGAAGAGCAATTGAATATTACCTCTCTATTTTCCTTTTAGAAAATTATAACATTGCTGTCATGTAAAGAGGCAGAGAATATGTGCCACAAATTGTTGGAAATGAAGTTTTAGATAGGTGTATCCGATTTTTAATTAATCACACCAACATGTTATTTTTTTGCATTGTGCGATATTTGTGGCACTTGCCTGATTAGTTTTTTATTTGTTGGGATTTCTCATTCCTCATAAATGTACACCTTCATCCCTTACTTTTATTCATACTTTTATAACCTATCCTTAAAGAGAAGGTCATATAATTGAATGTGTTTCAGGCACCATCAAATCTGAATCAATCTGAGTACAAGGGTAAAGTTTCTCCTTTGGCATGCAGTGGTGCCAGTTCAAGACTGCTTCCTTGATAAATAGAGCTCTTGTCTCCTCTATTGCAAATATTGCAAATTCTTTACAGTATGAATCCTTCTTTGCTAGTGGTGTGTTTGTCAGTTGCCTGTGTATTTTTTGCTTTGGTCATAATTGACTTGGAAATGGACAATGTTGAACTTGCATATGGAGAGGATTTTACTAGTTATGGCTTTATGCAAATTATGTGAACTCTCAATATCTCATTAAAAAATCTGCTATGAGTTGTGCTGAGTATTAAATTAAATTATGCAGATAAAAGAACTAGAGTAGTTTATGGCTTTCAGGAAATTTTCAGTAAGTGTCGGGTAATATTGTGCTTATCAACATCATTTTTATTGTGCAGATCTATGAAAGACAAGAAAGAGTTTTGGTGTCTTATTCTTTGAATATTTACATTGGTTAATAAATCTTCAGCACAGGGGTAATTTGATGATGTGAACAGTGAGAAAAATAAAAATAAATTGAAACTGTTTGATGAAAATGGATGTGCTTATAGAGAGATGTGTGGCACAATAGTGGTCCACTACCTTGCTCTGAAGACAATACCACCATTTACCCACCAGTGTACTAAATATATTTGATACAGTAGCAATTTCATGGAATGTTTAGCCTTCTACCATGACTCCTTTCATAGGGTTTCCACAAACATAATCCCGTATATAGACATAAGAGGTCTATCATGTCTAAAAGTAAATCAGACTCATAGCACATATAGATCTCCTTGTTTCTGCTCAGCTCCCTTGATTAGATGGCAGGAGGAGCTGGGATTCATTCTGCTTGATACATCTTAGTGCATAATAGAACACAATAAAGACTGGCAACCTAACAAACATCTTGTAAGAATAATGCAAGTAATCTTGAGTTCCTGGGAAGAAAACCATTTTATAAATTCAAGGCGGCCTTATATCTAACTTCCTTCCTGATGGTTTGTTAAAATTGAATTTGAAATGTAAAAGAACAAAGAAGCCCATCCCTGAACTGTATACAGAGGAAGTCCTATTCAATTATGTGTTTTCTTAATTATATGTCTGAATTCAAAGATAAGGATTAAGAAACACAATCTTTTTCAAATAAAGAATAAAACTCCCACATTTGCATTCATACAAAACAAACAAATATCTTAGTCCTAGTGATGATGTACATATCATTGTGTGAATGCTTTTGTCTGTACTGTATAACTAGTTGTTAAAGATCTATTTCAGAGGTCGCCAGTTGGTTGAGCGGCTGCCTTCAGCTCAGGTCATGATCCCAGAGTCCCGAGATCAAGTCCCGCATTGGGCTCCCAGCTCCATGGGGAGCCTCTCCCTCTGACCTTCTCCCCTCTCATGCTATCGCTCATTCTCTCTCTCAAATAAATAAAGAAAATCTTAATTAAAAAAAAAAGATATATTTCAGTAGATCAAATTAACATATCAACATCTTTTAGAAATTACATGTCTTGTAGCAGTTACATGTTCTGCCACTTATTTTCTCTAGTAAATTTAAAAAAAAGTATAGAGACATAGTTTTTATATTTTTAATAGTATAGATAAAAATATACATACAAAAAAACAAATAAAGCACAAAAAAACCCAGCCAATATTCCATTACTGAAGAACACTGACAATATCTGACTCATTGGACATTTTCACATTCATTTTTACAAAAACAAGTCAGTTTTCAAAGATAGAGATCATTGTTTCTTTGAAATATGGAGTAATTAAAGTTATAATACCTCTTTTAAAATAATCTTTATAATATCTTCCTGCCTATACATAGTTTGCATTTGATATTCATAATTAGGTCTCTAAGAATCAATCAGGGAAACTGTTCACCTAAAGTAATTTTCTAAATTTAATAAATCTGCAATTCTCAAACTGTGGAATGACTCAGAAGAAAGAGATCTCCAGATAATTCCTCATACAAACATTTGTTCTAAACTATGATAACTGGCACCCACCATGATTTCTTCTTTTCTCTCCTATTTTTTTTTCAACTTTATTGAGGTATAATTGACAAATGAAGTTGAAAGATGAAGTGTCTCACATAATGATTTGATATGCAAACCCTATGTAAAAGGATTCCTCCCACTGAGTTAACATACCCATCACCCCACCTATTTACCTTGGTATGTATCTGAGAACATTGAAGTTACACTCTTTTAGCAAATTTCAATTATACTATACAGTATTATCAACCAGAGTCACCATGTAACACATTCGATCCTCAGAAATCATTCATTCTGTAACTGGAAGTTTGTACCCTTTTACTAACATCTTGCTATTTTCCCAGTCCCCTGAACCTTGGCAACCACTTTACTATTCTCAGATTCTATGAGTCTGATTTCTTTATTTTTTTCAGATTCTACATATAAGTGATATCATGCAGTATTTGCCTTTCTCTGTCTGGCTTATTTCACTTAGCATAATGTTCTCCAGTTTTACTCCTGCTGTTGCTAATGACAAGATTTCCTTTTTAAAAGGCTGAATCAGGGGCGCCTGGGTGGCTCAGTGGGTTAAAGCCTCTGCTTTCGGCTCGGGTCATGATCTCAGGGTCCTGGGATTGAGCCCCGCATCGGGCTCTCTGCTCAGCCTCCTCCTCCTCTCTCTCTCTGCCTACTTGTGATCTCTGTCTGTCAAATAAATAAATAAAATCTTTAAAAAAAATAAAAGGCTGAATCATAGTTTATCACATATATATCACATTTTCCTTCTCCATTCATCTATAGGACATTTAGATTTTTCCATACCTCTGGCTATTGTGAATAACATTTTCATGAACATGGGAGTGCAGGGACATCTTTGAGATAAGGATTTTAATTCCTATGCATATTCCTTGAAATGGTATTGCTGGATCATACAGTAGTTCTAGTTTTAATTTTTTGAGAAACTTTCATACTGTCTTCCACACTGGCTGTACCACTTTACATTCCCACCAACAGGTTCTGGATGTTCCCTTTTTTCCATATCCTCACTAGCATTTATCTCTTATCTTCTTTGTAGTAGTTATCCTAACAGATGTGGGTTGATATTTCATTGGGGTTTTTTCATATGCATTTTCCTGATGATTAGTGATGTTGGGCACCTTTTCCTGTACTCGTTTTCTTTGAAAAAATGTCTCTTCAGATCGTCTGTCTCCTTTTTTTTTGGGGTTATTTGTATTTTTGCTATTGAATTATGTGAATTCCTTGTATAGGTTGGATAGCAATACCTTATCAGGTATGGGGTTCGCACATACTCTCTGCCATTCTATTCTGACTTTTCATTCTGTTGATGGTTTCCTTTGCTGTGTAGAAGCTTTTTCTTTTGATGCAGCTCCACCTACTTATTTGTGCTTTCACTGCCTTTGTTTTTGGTATAAAATCCGAAAACTAATTTCTAAGACCAATGTCAAAGAACTTACCCCCTATTTTTTTTTTTCTAGGACCTTAAGGCTTCAGGTTTAACCTTTACATCTTTAGTCCATTTTGAGTTAATTTCTGTTGAGTAGTATAATTTAGGGATCTAGTTTCATTCTTTCGTCTGTGGAGATCCAGTTTTCCCAATACTGTTAATTGAAGACACTATTTTTCCCTCCTTGTGTGTTCTTGGCACCTTTGTCAAGTTGACCGTATGGTATATGAGTTTACCTGTGGGCTCTTCATTCTATGAAGAGTTTCTGTTTCTGCTTTTATTCCAGTACCATACTGGTTTGATTACTACAAATTTGTAATACAGTTTGATATCAGGAATTGTAATGCCCTCAGCTCTTTTTTTTTTCTTTCTCAATATTGCTTTGGCTGTCTGAGGTCTTCTGTGGATCCACACCAATTTTAGGATTTTTTTTCTATGAAAAATGACATTAGAATTTTGATAGGGATTGTGTGGAATCTGTAGATTGCTTGGGTAGTATGGACATTTTAGCAATATTAATTCCTTCAATACTTGAACACAGAATATCCTTTCATTGACTAGTATCTTTCATTTCCTTCATTAATGCCTTATAGATTTCAGTGTACAGATCTTTAACTTCATTGCTTTTATTCCCAAGTATTTAATTCTTTTTGATGCTATTGTAAATAGGTTTTCCTAATTTCTCTGACAGTTTGTTGTTGATGCATAGAAACACAGCTGATTTTTATATTTGATTGCAGGTCGATTTGAAATTCTATCATCAACCAGCAATTGGAAAAACATGTAGTCAAGCCCTTTCCAGGTAGAAAGAAGCAGCTCGGTGTTTTTGCCTGAGTTTCCTCTGTGCTAGGCTCAGGTGTATGGGGTGAATGGATGGATGTAGGGGCAGGAAATCTGGGGGTGCTTCCCTCAGGTGTCAGCCACAAAAGGTGGGGTGGTGGGTATGTGTACAGTTTTCTTCCAGGGAGATACTGGCGACTTAGTTTTATTATTAGAGCAGGGCAGAGGGAAAAGGCAGGAGAGTGTCCACCAGTTTCCCTGGTTTACTGGGAAGACTGGCAACCAGCACCTTGATGCCTGCTAAATTAGAAACCTGGTCCTCAGACAGCAGAGTTTAAAGTATGCAGATGAACCCTTTCCAGGGAAAGGCTGGGAGCAGGGCATTTTTAACACGCTTCTGCTGCACCGAGCCCTAAGAAGATAGCTGTGTAGAGCACTGCTTCTTTGTTTGCTACAGTCATGTGCTTTGAGAATAAACCCTGTTGGCTGACAGAGACCCAGGCAATCTGGAGACACATCTCTCAGGTGGCAGCCAAAAAAACTGGGGTGCAAGCTTATGTGAACAAACTCCTTCCGTGGAGATACTGGTGACTTGGAACATGGTGGAAGGAGAGAAAATGAGAGCGATATCCACTGGCTTCCTAGGTCTTTGAGGAAGAACACAGCCAGCCCTAAATGCCTGCTGAAATTAGAAGCCTGGCCTCAGGGGCAGTTTTTATAGTATTCCCATACAGCTCTGTCCGGAAAAAGCTGGGAGAAAGATGATTTTGCCTGTTCTCTGTGTTCTGAGCCCCAAGGAGGTAGCTGTGGCAAAGGCTTGTGCACTCATTAAGAATTTCTTTATTACTAAAGTCTTATGGGTTTCATGGACATAAGCACCATTGGTTTTCAAAACGAAGTGTGTAGGGAGGTCTAACCTTCTAGTGTGAGTCCTTAAACTTGGGGCACTAGACATGGAACCCAACCCTGTTGCTCCTCAGGGAGAATCTGGGAGTTGGGGGTTCTCTCTTAAATGTATGGTGTTTTCAGATGTATTGTTCTTGCAAATGTATGGTCCCACCTGGGGTGGGAAGGTGGGATTTATGGCAGGAGTATGCTCAGCCTTTCCTACCCATTCAATATGCACATTTTCTCATTTGTCTGATGTGTACGAGTTTTTGGCTACTTTCTGGATTTCTCTCATAAGGAATTGCTCTATGTGTAGCTATACATTCAATGCATTGGTGGGAGGAGGGGAAGCCCAGGAAAGAGCCCTATTTCACCTCCTTAGTTCACTCCCCCCATATATTATTTGACAATAAGGTAGATCTACTTTTCTTATATAGGTTAACATATACATTATCGTCACTTGTTTTATTGACATTGTTCCAATAGTGTGGGAAAAGAATTACAAAGCACAGTCTTCTAAGAAATAGATACATGAAAATTATTTCAACAAATACATTAAAAGTTCTCTTTCACATAAAATATGTTCCACGACACTTACCAGCTTCTTATATTGGATCTGTTGTCTGTAAACTGCTCTCTTTCAAACCATACTTATGGACGAGTAAGCAAATGATTTTGGTAAGGATAATTATGTGTAGGCATGAGTAGGAGATGTTGTACTGGGCAGCATGAAATAGCTAGGCATAATGTTTTTTTGAACCAGTCCTACCAGAGGTAAAAGTGAAGGTCCTGGCAAAACAAGTACTCCAAGTTTAGGTTTGTGATGGCTGCATTCCATGGTCAGCTCACAAAGCCTATATTCTCTCAATGTTGCCAACAAGCAACACTCAGAGAACTCAGACTGACCTCTGGAGCCCAAGGTGGGATCCCCAACCCTGCACTCCAGCATGAGGCAGAAGACAGAGGGCGAGCAGGAGGTAAGGGGAACTGTGTTGAACTGGTCTTGGGGAAGGTGTCTTTTTTTTTTTTTTTAATTTATTTTTATTTCTTTTCAGTGTAACAGTATTCATTGTTTTTGCCCCACACCCAGTGCTCCATGCAATGCGTGCCCTCCCTAAAACCCACCACCAGGGTCCCCTCCCACACCCCCCCGCCCCTTCAAAACCCCTCAGGTTGTTTTTCAGAGTCCATAGTCTCTCATGGTTCACCTCCCCTTTCAATTTCCCTCAACTCCCTTCTCCTCTTGGGGGAAGGTATCTTAACTACAACCAGGATTTGGTGTGCTGAGCTCACCAACCTGCAAACAACCCCTACTCTTCCTGGCCAGGTTTTTCCAATTTTTTACTCCCTCTTAATCTCAATTTCTCCTTCACACCCTGTTTTCCTGTGAGGGTCAGCCCTGACCTAACTGACGCTTAATGTTGCCCAAACACAATGTCCTATCTTGTATATAAAAATCACTTCCAGCGAGGATAAAATCAAAACATAACCAGATACCCAGAGAGTCCATTTGCCTAGACTTCAGTAATTTTCTGTATTTGGATTTGACTTGCTAGGGTCGTAGATGCTAATCAGGACCCAAGAGAACAATCACCTACCCCAATGCAGGCTGTAATTGTAATTCTTTTTTTTTTTTTTAAAGATTTTATTTATTGGACAGAGCTCACAGGTAGGCAGAGAGGCAGCCAGAGAGAGAGGAAGGGACGCAGGCTCCCTGCCGAGCAGAGAGCCTGATGTGGGGCTGGATCCTAGGACTCTGGGATCATGACCTGAGCCAAAGGCAGAGGCTTTAACCCACTGAGCCACTCAGGCGCCCCTGTAATTGTAATTCTTAAGCACTGGCTAAGCCAGAGTCAGCTGTCAGCCCTGTAACAGAGCTGGTAAACCTCTTAGTCTTGGTTTCTTACTGATTCCAGCAATCCTGAACCACAGCCACCTGAGTCAAACACGTGGCCCATATCAATGGGGGAAGATTATCAGATCATGGCAAATACCTGGCGCTCCCACAAATTGATCTGAAAACTCTTTTTGAGCTTCCTATAGCCTTAGAGCTCTTCTTAACTACCACAGAAAACTCCTACCAATATTTCAGAGGAGGGAAAAAATTGTAAATCTCACCAATGTATTTCCCCCAGGAAGAACATTTTATCCAAAGAACTCTTTAAGGGCCCTTCTTATCTGGTCTTGAAGAATGCCACAGGAATTAGAGAAGATGGACAAGTACAGAGGAACAGACTTCTAATAAAAGTGATGTAAGGCAATTCAGTGCTTAAAAGGCCCTCAGTGTGAATCAGAGCATTAATTCTCTTTTAAGATCTGTCCAAATTAAGGGTTCTTCCATTCTCTGAGCTTGAGCTTTATTTGGTTCTTTTAAGAGCATAAAGAGGGGGAAATGTCTGGAAAATTAGAGCTACAGATTGGCTAAAAGGGATAGACTGTGCTTTAATTTCCTATTAAATATAATATTTTTTAAAGGCACTTCCAAATTTCTACAATTTCTATTTCAGATCTTACTGTTCTTTTTTTTAATATTTTATTTATTTGACAGAGATCACAAGTAGGCAGAGAGGCAGGCAGAGAGAGAGAGAGGAGGAAGCAGGTTCCCTATCAGAGAGCCTGATGCGGGCGGGACTCGATCCCTAGGACCCTGAGATCATGACCTGAGCTGAAGGCAGAGGTTTTAACCCACTGAGCCACCCAGGTGCCCCTATTTCCTATTAAATATGATTTTAAGCAGTATGATTCTATCACAGCATTGCTTTCAGCTTTAGCCTGAATTGGTATTTGTTGCTTAAGTAGTTATTTCTGAACCTAAGGCTCATAGTGCTTATCCAATAATGGGGGATGGGAACACCAGGAAATGTTTGGACCTCAGAGCTGTTGCAAGGTGTGACCTGTGGGGGCCAGTGGGATTTCTTTCTAAAGTGTGAATTCTTCTATTACCTTCACCTGGCAGATTTTGTGGCTCTTTGGTGATTTTCTATCATAACTCCCTTGATTTATATCACTGGGGAGCAAGTTATTTCTCTTTTCTACTAAAAATATAATAAACCGAGCAAGCACAGTGTGTTTTTAAGAGCAGATATCGCAAGAGTAAAGTTGTAGACTTAACATAATCCTTTTCCTTGTTTTATGTGCTCCCTTTGATTTGAAAAGGTGTATTAAGAGGTTTTTTATTTGCTTAAAAACAAAACTCATGATTTATAATTCTTTGTATTCTATAAGCAGGAAAGTTCATAGAGATTTTTATGAGGATCTCTCCTAGCAAATGACTTTCTTTCTGCTTCTAATATTTCCTTTTAGCCCTTAGTAACTTCTGTTCTAACTCTGTCCCTAAGTTCATACAGAAGCTTTCCCTATTGTGTAGCTTATAGTAGAGTTCAGGACATCCAATCTTTAGGGGCCAGGCAAGGAATCTAAGTTGTTGAGGAGTGAAGGTGCAGCTCAGCCTGGATGACTGGAGAGCCTGTGTCTCATCTAGCTATGAGTCAAAAAAAGGGAAAACAAAGAAATCGGTGGCTGAAATTCGACCGGAGAGCCACCAGCTTGCCACCAGTGGCACTTATTGAATAGTAATGTTTTCAGATTCCGTAAGGTTGCATTTAAATTTTGGTTCTGTCAATGATCAGTTGAGACTTTATGAACAAACCCTTATTTTCCCAAGTTTCTGGGAAACAGTTTGGAATAACTGCCTCTGTCTCTGTGGTAGACAAGTTTATGTGTGTGTCTGTGTGAAAGCACAACATGAACCATGAAGTCACACAAAAATAAAATACCATTTAGTAAAAACCAAAACGTATCAGGTATTTACAGTATACCTAAATTACTGTTAACAATACTGTCATAAAATATAAAAACATGAAGAAGATATGGCCCTTGTTCTCAGGGGGTAACGGTCTATTTGAAGAAGTATACTACTATATGGATACCATCTACAAAAATGCACACAAATATTTTTAGTATAACTTAGTGTTCTTCATTTTTCCATCCAGGTAGAAAATAAATTATGCTAATTTTCTTTTTTTTTTAAATATTTGATCTATTTATTTTGACAGAGAGAGATCACAAGTAGGCAGAGAGGCAGGCAGAGAGAGAGGGGGAAAGCAGGCTCCCTGCCAAGCAGAGAGCCCGATGTGGGGCTCCATCCCAGGACCCTGAGATCATGACCTGAGCCAAAAGCAGAGGCTTTAACCCACTGAGCCACCCAGGCGCCCCATGCTAATTTTCATATTCAAGTGACAAAAGCTCCAAGAAGAAATACTTCTGGCTTCAGGTTAGGCTCACTTCATACGTAGCAACTGTTTCATTTGTATCTATAGCCTCTTTGGCTACGACCCACTCATTCATGCTACGTAAATGGCTTGGGCGGAGGGATTCCAGCATCTGTCACACAATGCACAGAGCCAGGCCCCCTTGATGGTATGGGTCAGATCCCCTATTTCAAAACCATCTCCTCTTAGGCCTCATTTCAGAGAAGCAAGCTCCAGTCCATCCAACTTGTGCCCAAGATTCAAAGGAGTATATGTTCCACTCCTGATCCTTCCAGATTCCACCTTTATCCCAGCCAAAATTCGGAATACAAAGATATACAGTATGTAAGACATTTCATTAAGAATATACTGTCACCCAATACCCACACCTAAGCCAAAGATCTTTACCAAGACAAGACATGCATTATGATTTATCTGCTTTATTTTGACGTAATAACTAGGGAGTACATTCTGGAGAAATTTCCAGAATTTAGGACCTGATATCTGTATACAAGAAAGAGAAACTGGCAACAACTTTTAAGTAGCTTTTCTCATAGATAAAAAATAAAATGAGGGACGCCTGGGTGGCTCAACTGGTTGAGCGGCTGCCTTTGGCTCAGGTCATGATCCCAGCGTCCTGGGATCGAGTCCCACATCGGGCTCCTTGCTCGGCAGGGAGCCTGCTTCTCCCTCTGCCTCTGCCTGCCACTCTGTCTGCCTGTGCTCTCTCGCTCTCTCTCCCTCTGTCTCTGACAAATAAATAAATAAAATCTTAAAAAAAATAAAATGAAATTCTGCATTTTAATCTATTCCAGGAATGATCAAATACTGAGAAACTGATGGTAGGAAAGTAATACATCCCAGAAAAATAATTTTAGAGGAAATTGGGCCTATAGACCTGCAGATATCTAGCTGCTTTGCTAAGGAACAACTTAGGCATTATGATGAATTCATGAATGCAAGTCACATGTTTGGAATTTTGCAGCATGCCTCTGAATTCAACATCATAAAGACTAATAGATATATGGAGAAGAAAGTAAAAGAAAAGGAGGACAGAATCATTCAGCATTAATGTTTGCTTTACAGTTTTAATGATGGTCTGCTTATGAACTTCAGAGACCACCTATTTGAAATGCCAGTTTTATTTGATTTGTACTTAGATCTAAGATTTTTTATTTTTTATTTTTTTGGTGGGGGCACCTGGGTGGCTCAGTCATTAAGCATCTGCCTTCAGCTCAGGTCATGATCCCGGGATCCTGGGATTGAGAACCAGATAGGGCTCCCTACTCAGCAGGCAGCCTGCTTCTCCCTCTCCCATTCCCCCTGCTTTTATTCCCTCTCTCACTGTCTCTGTCTGTCAAATAAATAAAATCTTTTTAAAAAATTGGAAAATTCAAAAAAAGATATTTTTGGTAGAAATCTTTATTTTACTCAGAATAGCAGCAAAAAATGACATTCTAATAAAGTCCTGTCTCGAATATAACAATAGTACTTAAATTGATATGTAGCAGATTTCAAACATAGGTGCTTCATTAGGATCATCCTCAGTTTTTGCAGAGACAGCACACAAGGCTGTAATTTAGGACTTGCTTCAAATAATTGTCATCAGGTCAAAGCCTCTCATTCTGCTGTAGTGAGCCTGAATGGACAGGGCCACAGAAATCACAGTCCTTCAAAGAAATGGCATTTCTCCCAGGATGACGCCACAAAGCCATGCTGAGATAATGGTTTAGGACTGATTCTGCAAGAGGGTTACCTCTGAAATTAATTCCTGTAAGTCAGTTTGCAGATGTAACACCACACAGCACACACATTTTAAATGTAGGGGCGAACTAGAATAAATTGTCATGTAATTTAATATATAGATCTAAATAATATATGCTAACACCGAATCCAAAGTAGCTTTAAAATAAAAATCCCCTGTTATAGTCCATAATTTGTACCAGAACACTATTTATGTGAGCTGCCAAAGGAATAGGGAGGGGTTTGGGCACGGGGTTGGGGTAGGGAGGGACCAAAAACATTAATCACTGTTCCTACATTTGCCACTTTCTGTCTTCAAAATGAAAGAAGATTTTTCTCTGGGGTTTAGATCTCTAACCCATTCAGTGAATAAGTAATGCTTAGTATCTCCTGAGTACTTAATTGATACTTCATTGAATGCATTTTACTGAGAATTACGAAGACCACCTAAATTACCGTACTTATTATGTTCTTCCTTTCTTATATTTTGAATGCAGACTTTTAAGAGAAAGCAAGGAAACTGGCTCTAGGCTCATGCTATCATTTTCTTCTTTGAAACTTATTTCCGCTTCCAGGAGAGGTTTCTCTAAGCGAAATACCACCATATTAAATTGAGGAGGCAATTACCCAACATAACATTTCTGCCTCTTCTCAATGATCCTGAGTCTTTTCCTCCTCAGTTTTCTCCAGTGAGCCAGGTTGGGACAGCTCCTTCATTCTCCTTCCCCTGTAGTAAGGGAAGTACTTTGCCACTTTTCTTATGAGATAGGATTGGACAGATGCTGAAAAATATCTTCCACTCTGCCACTAGTGCCTGACCCCAAAAGCCATTACTGAGCATTAACCCTGCCCTAAGTCAAGCCCTTTCCCGTAAGGGAGTATCAAACTGAGAAGAAGCCTGTAACCCATATCATCCATGAAGTCAGGACTTTTTTTTTTTTTTAAAGATTTTATTTATTCATTTGACAGAGATCACAAGTAGGTAGAGAGGCAGGCAGAGAGAGAGAGGAGGAAGCAGGCTCCCTGCTGAGCAGAGAGCCCAACACGGGACTCGAGCCCAACACGGGACTCAATCCCAGGACCCTGGGATCATGACCTGAGCCGAAGGCAGAGGCTTTAATCCACTGAGCCACCCAGACACCCCAAGTCAGGACATTTTGATGAGAGTTAAGAGAGATGTTCAGAGTTAAGAGATAATCTCTTTGAAGATAGAAGTAGGTACGGCATCGTAACTTGACGAGCAGGGATATTATGAGTTGAATTGTGCCCCCCCCCAAAAAAACCTTGAAGTACCTCACATGGGACCTTGTTTGGAAATAGAGTCTTTATGGCCATAACCAAGTAAAAATGAAGTAATTGAGTGAGCTCTAATCCAAGATGACTGGTGTCCTTCTAAGAAGGAGAAATTTGAACACAGAGACAGATATGCACAGGAGGAAGATGATGTGAAGGCAAGTGTGAACGCCATGTGAAGATGGTTGCAGAAGTGGAGTTGGACATCCTAAGCCCAGGAATACCAAAGACTGAGGGGCAACACTAAAAGCTACCAAGAACCAAGAAAGGATTCTCCCCTGTAGGCTCCCGAGGGTGCACAGACCTGCTGACACCTTGTGTTGGACTTCTAGCCTCCAGAACTGGGATAGAATACATTTCTGTACTTTACACCATCAGCTTTTCCTATCTTGTCTCAACAGTCCTGGCACACTAATACAAAGGGGAAAAATTACCAGACATGAAACAAAAAAGAAGTCTGCTGAGAAATAATTTAGGTGATTAATTTTTTAAAATGCTTTCTCTTCCTATTCATCAGAATATTAGTTTCTCCCTACAGAAGCTGAAGCAAATACAGAAAAAAAAATACTTAAAAAAGAAGTTTATCAACTAAATAAAACTTCCGTTGATATTTTCATAAATTTCTTTTTAGTTTCTGGTTTATTCACACAGATTTTCTTAAGTTGAAAGCAAATTATATACACAATTATGTTTTTAAGACTTTTTGTAAGCATGTCCCCATAAAATAAGTTATCATAAACATCAATTTTAATGCCTACAAAATATTCTATGTGTTTGAATTATAAGCACTTAACTATCCTCCTATTAGATACTTATTTTTACTTCTATTATAAATTTTGTATAAAACTAACATCCCCATTTAAATATATTTTAAAGATCTAATCACATATTTGGATCAAATGAATAAAAATTTGAAATGTTTTGACAAATATTTAATTTCATTAGTCAGTAGAAGTCCATAAAAGTGTTTATTTTACAACACCCTTGCTAGCATTAAACCTTCCCGTTGAAGTTCACCTTTTCTATGAATTTAGCAGATATAAAGCAGTTTGTTCTTAAATTATATTTAATTTACTATTTATTTACTAATATAAAATTGTATTTTATTTACAACTACTGAAGTTGATTTTTATGTTTCGTGTTTATTTTTGTCATTTAAATTCTGGGTTTTGGGGGTGCCTGGGTGGCTCAGTGGGTTAAAGCCTCTGCCTTCGACTCAGGTCATGATTCCAGGGTCCTGGGATCAAGCCCTGCATCAGGCTCTCTGTTCAGTGGGGAGCCTGCTTCCCCCTCTCTCTCTGCCTTACTCTCTGCCTACTTGTGATCTCTGTCTGTCAAATAAATAAATTCTGGATTTTTTTCTATTTATACCTTAGCATTTTTCTTATAGATTTGTATGATTTTTTTGTCATCTTTATTTCAAATGTCTCCCTCCTTGCTTCCTTTAATCTTATTCATATATATATATATATATATATATATATATATATACTTAGAAAATTATTTCAGGATCACCTTATAATGATTGACTGAATTTACATGTTAGACAACACTCCCTTACCACATGCTCAATAGCATATTTTTGAAAATCCATAACAAAACTAGAAATAGAAACATTATTCCCTCATTCAACCAGGAATGAATTACTGGAAGGTGGCAAACAATGGAATCATATTAAAGGAGGGGTCATAGCCCAAAAGTTATATACAAGACAGTTCCTGGGATAGGTGGCAAGGATGGACAATGGTGTGTTGAAGAAGGTGTTCCAATGGTACATGATGAGTATGTTAAGGAAGAACGGATTTCAACAGACACAACTATTGGTGGGTGGAGCTCCCCCAAAAAGTATGCAGTTCTGCTCCCCACTCCCAGCTTAAGGCCAAGTAGAGGTCTTTGTGGTCACGAAGAAGCAATAAGATTAAGCATATAGAGAAGATATCCTCAAAGAGGGATGGCAATGCCTTGGTTATCTAAAAGTTCTTAAGAGGAAACGGAAATCTCTGTGACCTGAAAATTCCTTTCTGATTAAGTTGGAATAGCATGACTAGAGTACAAAGAACAAGTGTTCAAATAAAATCATAAACCTCAAAGGAATGAAGAGGAGCTTTCATTCATAAAAAAGAGCCAACAAGTGGGGCACCCGGGTAGCTCAGTTGGTTAAACATCTGCCTTCGGCTCAAGTCATGATCTTGGCATCCTGGGATCGATCCCCACATTGGACTCCCTGCCCAGAGGGGAGTCTGCTTCTCCCTCTGTCCCTCCCACTGCTTGTGCTTTTTCTCTCAAGTAAATAAATAAAATATTAAAAAAAAACAAGAAACTTTGGAAATATGAAATTTACTAAAATAAATGAAATTCAACAGATAAAATGGGTATCAGAATGGATTCATATGAAGAAAGAATTAGTAAAATATGAGATCCAATTCAACCAAAAAGTCATACAAGTAAAATGTATGGAAATAGAAGTTAGGAAACAAGGAGGATAAACCAAGGAGCTCCAACATATGTCTAAAGATAATTCAGAACAAACAGGTTTTTGGTGGATACTTGGAAATTTTCTATATACATCATCATTACATTTGTAAACAATAGTAACTTCTTGCCTAATTACTGGCTAGAGTTTCCCGTATTATACTGAATAGAAGTGGTGAGAATGGGTACATGTGTCTTGTTCCTCAGCTTTTCATTGTTGAGTGTGATGTTAGTGGTGGGTTCATCATATATGGACAATATTATTTTCAGGTACATCTCTTCTATACCTAATTTGTTTTTATAATGAAAGGATGTTGATTTTATCAAATGCATTTTCTGCATCTGTTTGCAGGATCATATATTTATCTTTCATTCTTTTAATATGGTAAATTGCATTTATGAATTTGTGTGTGTGGAACTATGCTTGTGTCTTAGGAATAAATCCTACTTGAATATGTTGTATTATATATTTTTTTAAAGATTTTATTTATTTATTTGACAGAGATCACAAGTAGGCAAATAGGCAGGCTGAGAGAGAGAAGAAAGCAGGCTCCCTGCCTAGGAGAGAGCCCGATGCAGGGCTTGACCCTGGGACCCTGGGATCATGACCTGAGCCGAAGGCAGAGGCTTTAACCCACTGAGCCACCCAGGTGCCCCTGTATGATATTTTTAATATGCTGCTGAATTTTGTTTGCTAGTATTTTGTTGAGAATTCTTGAATCTATATTTATCAGGAATATTGGCCTTTAATTTTCTTGCAGTGTTCTTACCTGGCTTTGGTATCAGGTTAATGCTGAACTTGAAAAATGAGTTTGGAAGTATTTCCTCTTTAGCTTTTTGAGAAAAATTTGAGAGGGATTGGTATTAATTCTTCTTCTTTTTTAAATTTCTTTTCAGTGTAACAGAATTCATAGTTTTTGCATCACAACCAGTGCTCCATGCAATGCGTGCCCTCCATAATACCCACCACCTGGCTCCCCCAACCTCCCACCCCTCGCCCTGTCAAAACCCTCAGGTTGTTTTTCAGAGTTCATAGTCTCTCATGGTTCATCTCCCCCTCCAATTTCCCTCAACTCCCTTCTCCTCTCCATCTCCCCATGTCCTCCGTGTTGTTATGCTCCACAAATAAGAGAAACCATATGATACTTGACTCTCTCTGCTTAACTTATTTCACTCAGCATAATCTCTTCCAGTCCTGTCCATGTTGCTACAAAATTGGGTATTCATCCTTTCTGATAGAGGCATAATACTCCATGGTGTATATGGACCACATCTTCCTTATCCATTCATCTTGAAGGCATCTTGAAGGGCATCTTGGTTCTTCCCACACTTTGGCGATCGTGGCCATTGCTGCTATAAACATTGGGATACAGATGGCCCTTCTTTTCACTACATCTGTATCTATGGGATAAATACCCAGTAGTGCAACTGCAGGGTCATAAGGAAGCTCTATTTTTAATTTCTTGAGGAATCTCCACACTGTTCTCCAAAGTGGCTGCACCAACTTGCATTCCCACCAACAGTGTAAGAGCGTTCCCCTTTCTCCACATCCTCTCCAACACATGTTGTTTCCTGTCTTGCTAATTTTGGCCCTACTAACTGGTGTAAGGTGGTATCTCAATGTGGTTTTAATTTGAATCTCCCTAGTGGTTAGTGATGATGAACATTTTTTCATGTGTCTGGTAGCCATTTGTATGTCTTCATTGGAGAAGTGTCTGTTCATATCTTCTGCCCATTTTTTTTTATATGATTATCTGTTTTGTGTGTGTTGAGTTTGAGAAGTTCTTTATAGATCCTGGATATCAACCTTTTGTCTGTACTGCCATTTGCAAATATCTTCTCTCATTCCGTGGGTTGCCTCTTTGTTTTGTTGACTGTTTCCTTTGCTGTGCAGAAGCTTTTGATCTTGATGAAGTCCCAAAAGTTCATTTTTTGCTTTTGTTTCCTTTGCCTTTGGAGACATATCTTGAAAGAAGTTGCTGTGGCTGATATCGAAGAGGTTACTGCCTATGTTCTCTTCTAGGATTCTGATGGATTCCTGCCTTATGTTGAGGTCTTTTATCCATTTCGAGTTTATCTTTGTGTATGGTGTAAGAGAATGGTCGAGTTTCATTCTTCTACATATAGCTGTCCAATTTTCCCAGCACCATTTATTGAAGAGACTGTATTTTCCACTGTATATTTTTTTTCTGCTTTGTCGAAGATTATTTGACAATAGAGTTTAGGTTCCATATCTGGGCTCTCTATTCTGTTCCACTGGTCTATGTGTCTGTTTTTATGCCAGTACCATGCTGTCTTGGTGATCACAGCTTTGTAGTAAAGCGTGAAATCAGGTAATGTGATGCCGCCAGTTTTATTTTGTTTTTCAACATTTCCTTAGCAATTCGGGGACTCTTCTGATTCCATACAAATTGTAGGCTTATTTGCTCCAGATCTTTGAAAAATACCGGTGGAATTTTGATCAGAATGGCATTAAAAGTATAGATAGCTCTAGGTAGTATAGACATTTTAACAATGTTTATTCTTCCAATCCAAGAGCATGGAATGGTCTCCCATCTTTTTACGTCTTCTTCGATTTCTTTCGTGAGTGTTCTGTAGTTCCTCGAGTACAGATCCTTTACCTCTTTGGTTAGGTTTATTCCCAGGTATCTTATGGTTCTTGGTGCTATAGTAAATGGAATCGATTCTCTAATTTCCCTTTCAGTATTTTCATTGTTAGTGTATAAGAAAGCCACTGATTTCTGTACATTGACTTTGTATCCTGCCACATTACTGAATTGCTGTATGAGTTCTAGTAGTTTGGGCATGGAGTCTTTTGGGTTTTCCATATAAAGTATCATGTCATCTGCGAAGAGAGAGAGTTTGACTTCCTCATTGCCAATTTGGATACTTTTAATTTCTCTTTGTCGTCTGATTGCTGTTGCTAGGACTTCTAATACTATGTTGAACAAGAGTGGTGAGAGTGGGCATCCTTGTTGTGTTCCTGATCTCAACGGGAAGGGTGTGAGCTTCTTCCCATTGAGGATGATGTTTGCTGTGGGTCTTTCATAGATAGATTTTATGAAGTTCAGGAATGTTCCTTCTATCCCTATACTTTGAAGCGTTTTAATCAGGAACGGATGCTGGATTTTGTCAAATGCTTTATCTGCATCAATTGAGAGGACCATGTGGGTCTTCTCTCTTCTCTTATTGATTTGTTCTATTACATTGATTGATTTGTGAATGTTGAACCATCCTTGTAACCCAGGGATGAATCCCACCTGGTCATGGTGGATAAACTTTTTAATGTGCTGTTGGATCCTGTTTGCTAGGATCTTGTTGAGAATCTTAGCATCCATATTCATCAGTGATATTGGTCTGAAATTCTCCTTTTTGGTGTGACCTTTGCCTGGTTTGGGGATCAGGGTAATGCTGGCTTCATAAAAAGAGTCTGGAAGTTTTCCTTCTGCTTCAATTTTTTGAAACAGCTTCAAGAGAATAGGTGTTATTTCTTCTTTGAATGTTTGGTAGAATTCCACCAAGGAATCCGTCAGGTCCTGGGCTCCTGTTTTTTGGGAGGTTTTTGATCACTGCTTCAATCTCGTTACTAGACATTGGTCTATGCAGGTTGTCAATTTCTTCCTGGTTCAATTTTGGGAGTTTATAGTTTTCCAGGAATGCATCCACTTCATCTAGGTTGTTTAACTTATTCTCATATAACTGTTGATGATAACTTCTGATGATTGTTTCTACTTCCTTGGTGTTAGTTGCGATCTCTCCCTTTTCATTCATAATTTTATTAATTTGAGCTTTCTCTCTTTACTTTTGGATTAGTGTGGCCAATGGTTTATCCGATCTTATTGATTCTTTCAAAAAACCAGCTTCCAGTTGCATTGATACATTCTACTGTATCTCTAGTTTCTTCCTCATTGATCTCTGCTCTGGTCTTGATTATTTCCCTTCTTATGTGTGGAGTTTATTTGATTTGTTGTTGATTCTCCACTTCTTTAAGGTGTAGAGACAGCTGGTGTATTCTGGGTTTTTCAAATTTTTTTTTATGTAGTTTTTTTTTTAATTTTTATTTTTTATAAACAAATTTTTATCCCCATGGGTACATGTCTGTGAATCGCCAGGTTTACACACTTCACAGCACTAACCATAGCACATACCCTCCCCAATGTCCATTACCCCACCCACCTTTCCTGGCCCCCTCCCCCCAGCAACCCTCAGTTTGTTATGTGAGATTAAGAGTCACTTATGGTTTGTCTCCCTCCCAATCCCATCTTGTTTCTTTTCTTCTTTTTCTGTCCCCCTAGTCCCTCATGTTGCCTCTCCACTTCCTCATATCAGGGATATCATATGATAGTTGTCTTTCTCTGATTGACTTATTTCACTAAGCATGATACCCTCTAGTTCCATCCACATCGTTGCGAATGGCAAGATTTCATTTCTTTTGATGACTGCATAGTATTCCATCATGTATATATACCACATCTTCTTTATCCATTCATCTGTTGATGGACATCTAGGCTCTTTCCATAGTTTGGCTATTGTAGACATTGCTGCTATAAACATTCGGGTGCACGTGACCCTTCGGATCACTACGTTTGTATCTTTAGGGTAAATACCCAGTAGTGCAATTGCTGGGTCATAGGGTAGTTCTATTTTCAACTTTTT
>PISX010012947.1:0-58660 GCA_004024625.1 Mellivora capensis
GCAAGAAATCTACAGAAGTGACGTTGTGCCCTTCTTAGTGCATTGTATCTGGGGTACATGATGTTGATGTGTCTTATTCTTGGTGATCTTGACTTTGATCTCTTGATCAATGTGGTATCTGTTGGGTTTTCCACTATGAAGTTACTATTTTTCTCTTTGTAATAAATATCTTGGGGAGATGTTTCAAGGTTAGATGCAGTTTCCTTTGATTGCTCATCCCTATGGGCTGTTAATTTCTTAACATTCCAAGTAGTTTGTTGGGTGGCTAGATATTGACTCTAAATAAAAAAGGATATAATTTATAAATATCTGTATCATAGTATTTAAATATTCTCCAGTTTCCACCTTACTTCTTTCCTAGTGAGATTTCATACTCTTTCTAACCACGCAAAGAATGTTAATGAAGTGCTATGATCCTCCCCATTTGAAGGCTTATATACATTTAGGACTTTCATACATACAGGACAGTCAATGCTCAGGATTTTTTATATATTCCCTTGCTTTTCCATTTGTTTGTTTCATGCATTAAGTATGAACATGAAGAATGGATTTGATGCTATCCAAATATGTTTATCTTGTTTGCCATCCTGATTTCTTCTAAGAATATATTAGTTCATGCTAGCAGGACGCAGTTAAATGTGTTACCCCATTTAACTAGTATTAAGAAATGATCTGCACTTCTCAATCACCATGGTATAAGGCGATATTCTAGCCTTCTTATTACTCATGGTGGACAGCGAAATGCCCTCCACTAGCACAAAGATGTCCATGTCCAAATCCCCAGAATCTCAGGGAATATGTTATAATGGATGTCAGAATGGAATTTGCAGGCGTGATTAAGTTAAGGATCTTGAGATGGGAGAGATTATCCTGGATTATCCAGGTTGGTCCAATGTAATCACAAGAGTCTTTATAAAAGGAAGACAGGAGGGTCAGAATCAGAGAAGGACGTATGATGAGAGAAGCAGAGGTGAAAGAGAAAAAGAGTTGAAGGTACCATGCTGCTGACTTTGAGGATAGAGGAGGGGCCCCAAAACAAGGAATGCAGTTAACCCCTAGAAGCTGGGAAAGGGCAAGGAAACATTCTATTCTAGAGCCTCAGAAAGAACTCAGCTTTGCCAGCACTTGGCATTTAGCCCTATATGATGATGCTTTTTGGATTTCTGACCTCTGGAACTACAGTAAATTTGTGGGGTTTTATAAGATTTATTTATTTGAGAGAGGGGGGTGCAGAAGGAGAGGGAGAGAATCTCAAGCAGACTCCCTGCCGAGCACAGAGCCTGACATGGGATTGGATCTCACAATCCTGAGATCATGACCTGAGCTGAAATCAAGAGTCAGCCACTTAACCGACTGAGCCACCCAGTTGCTCCTAAATTTGTGTTAAGTCACTAAGTTGTGGTAATTTGTCACAGCAGCAATAAGAAACTAATACACTGTAGCAGAAAAAATGATCTGACCTCTCTTTTTTGGCTAGTGATATAGATTTGAGTGATATAAGGTTTGAAAGATAAATTAAGTAATGTGTTATAGAAATACCTGAATTTTATTTTTTTTAAGATTTTATTTATCCATTTGACACAGAAAGAGAGAGAGAGATCACAAGTAGGCAGAGAGGCAGGCAGGGGGTGGGTAGCAGACTCCCTGCTGAGCAGAGAGCCCGACGTAGGGCTCGATCCCAGGACCCTGAGACCATGACCCGAGCCAAAGGCAGAGGCTTAACCCACTGAGCCACCCAGGTACCCCGAAATACCTGAATTTTAAATATCTGTGCCACCCGTGGCATTTGGAGGGATGATATGTTTTTATGAATTCTAGAAAAGAAGATTGAATAATTATATATGAGTAAATCACATGTCAAGAGTGTGTATTTACTCACAAGGAATTTCCAAACTCCACCATCTATATATGTAGTATTTCAAATGTGTAGTAATTGACTAAAGCAGATCACTAAAGAGGGGCACTTTGACAAATTCTGGTTTTGTATAATTAAGCCTGAAGTAGATAAATGGGGTATTTGTGTCCATATTTCTGACATCAGACGATAAATAAGCTGTCAATATTATTGGCACATAAACCAATAATGCATGAGACATTACAAGTCTTATGCTTGGCAGTTTGGGATAATTTCTGAAAGCAACTACTAATGAGTTTCTTTTTAAAAAAAAAATAATGAAGAGAGTACATGAAGAATTTAATGCTTCCCTTTTTATTTTGATATGTCCCAGGGATTTTATATTCATTGGAAGAAATTTTTCCAGAATACATCTTTTGAACACTTTCTGAAATAGTGACATTCCAGATAATGAAAAGCTTCCAGCATCTACTGCTGGGCACATGGAATGCTTTTCCATTCTTTTCTAACTGCCTAAGGAAGATAAACTATTTGAGAACAACAAATGTGTTATTTAATCATGTCACTTGGTCTCATCACATATGGAGGTGAAGAATCATTTGATGCCCTTTATTCCACCTCCCCAAAAAGTGATAAGTTTTTATATCAAAAATAATTTTGTTGTTGTTGTTGTTGATTTCCTTCTTATTTGAAGGAAGACAGTTGTGTACTCCTTGGGTCGTGACAGAGATAAGACTGCTCAGCATTCCTAGGTAAGGACCCATGTTTTCTCTCTTTGCTGGCTAAGCGTACCAGTTTGGGATTGTACATCCTCTCTTCTCAGGCTATGTCCATGTCGCTAGGGTGCTCTAACTTTCCTCTCAGCAGCTGGTAGAGCAGGCTGTGTAGTGAAGATGAAAGAGGAAGTCAAGGAGAAACTAGGACTTGAACCACACCTTGGCCACTCCACCCAGTGTCATGGGGCCCGCAAGTCTTGTGCATATGAGGTGGCTGTTGTGCTATCATCTCCTACATGCCGGGAAGGAACTCCGGCTTCTAAAGACTTCTCCCCTTCTCTGGATTTCGCAGTTAGCGTTTCCTTTTTTTGTTTAAATAGGTGACTTTCCCCCCATTCTGTTCAAATGCAGATATTCCAAGAAAAATTAACACTAAGGCTTATCGGGCATTTATTTCGTAGTGTGGGTAGGTTTCTAGGTCCCTTCCTGAGAGTAGATTTTGAGGGAGAGGGAGAATATGAAGACTCCAACAGCTAAGGAACAGGAGGCACTTGTGGGAGGAAAACAAAAAGAGCAGGCTGTTCTTAGAGAATCAACATTTCATAGATTATCCAAAAATGGACCTTTTGTTCAAATAGAATGATCTGTTCATTCTTTATCCTTCATCATCTGTAAATATGAACGATGCCTTTTCCACCCCCATGACTACTTTCTCCCTCTTCTTCACATTCCCCAGCCCCCGTGCTACCCCCAAGGAAAGGACATAACCCAGTAACTGCTAACACAGATGTCCACACTTGGATTACAATTTGGGGAAATGGAAGAACCCACCTTGCTCTAAAGAAAACAGGTTGAAGAAATCTTTCAAATGCTTTCATTAACATTAAAATATATTAAATATGTTTAAATTTTTATGTAAATACATGAAAATATATGTAAAGATATTTTAAACTATTAAAAATAAGTAACATCCTTTCAATACCCATTAGGATGGCTATAATCCAAAAGACAGATGATCACCGGTGTTGGTGAGGATGTGGAGAGATTCGAACCCTAATACACTGGTGGTGGGTCGTAAAATGGTGCAGCTGTTTTGGAAAAGTCTGGCAGTTCCTTACATGATTGAATATAGAGCTCCCGTGTGATCCAGCAATTCCACTCTGAAGTATGTACCAAAAAGAAATAAGAATATATATCCACACAAAAATTCATACACATATTTCCATAGTAGCAAAAAATTAATAATTGCAAAAAAGTGGGAAGAACCCAAATGTAAAATAAGAAAGGAAGGAAGGAAGCAAGCAAACAAGGAAGCATGGAGGAAGAAAGGAAAGAAAAAGAGAAAAAAGAACCCAAATGCCCATCAAGGCATCCCCTGATGGGATAAACAAAATGTGGCCTATCCACACTATGGCGTACATTCAGCACACGCTACAACATGGACGAATCTTGAGGACAAGATGTGGAGTGAAAGAAGCAAAACACAAAGGACCACATGTTGTATAATTCCATTTATATTAAATGTCCAAAGCAGGCGAACCCATAGAAAGAGAAAGCAGATAGCAGTTGTCTAGGACTGGGGAGGAGGGTGACTGTTCATGGCATACTGGGATTCTTTCAGGGATGATGAAAATATTCTAAAATGTAGTGTGGTGATGGCTGCCCAGCTTTGTGAATATACTAAAAGCTGTTGAATTAAACACCTGAAGTGTGTGAACTGTATGGTATGTGATTTAAATCTCAATGATACTGGTACAAAAAAAAAAGAGAGAGAGAGAGAGAGAAAGAGAGTAACATGACTACAGAGGCAAGAATCTTTCCATGTACCATGTTGAGGAATTTGCAAACCATTTTAATTCCCTCGGGAACTCAGTCAACCCAGAGATGCTGGGCCCTCACTCTCGCCTTCTCCCCCATGGTACTCCAAGATTCTAGGGAATCCCAGAAATCCAGGTGGCATCTTGCCCAGGGGCCTATGACCACCCCCACCCTTAGGTACAAACATCATGGACTGCTGGTGTTAGGCCGTTGCTGAAGATCTTGTAAGGTTTTTATTAAAAAGTTTGTATTTACAGCCGATACATCTTATAAACTATATATATACATATATACACACGTTTTTTTAAATATACACATATATCCCCCTTTTTTATTAACATATAATGTATTATTTGTTTCAGGGGTCCAGATCTGTGATTCATCAGTCTTAAACAACACACAGCACTCATGGACACATACCCTCCCAGTGTCCATCACCCAGCCTCCCCATCCCCCCACTTCACTCCCCTCCAGCAACCCTTAGTTTGTTTCCTAAGATTAAGAGTCTTTTATGGTTTGTCTCCCTTTCTGATTTTGTCTTGTTTCATTTTTTCCTCTCTTTCCCTATGATCCTCTGCCTTGTTTCTTAAATTCTGTGTATCAGCGAGATCATATGATAATTCTCTCTGATTAACTTATTTCTCCTAGTATATTACCTTCTAGATCCATCCATGTTGCAAATGGCAATATTTCATTTTTGATGGCTGCATAATATTCTATTGTATATATGTACCACATCTTCTTTATCCATCTGTTGATGGACACCTGGGCTCTTCCATAGTTTGGCTACTGTGGACATTGCTGCTATAAACATTGGGGTGCAGGTGCCCCTTTGGATCACTACATTTGTATCTTTGGGGTAAATACCTAGTAGGGCTATTGTTGGGTCATCACATAGCTCTATTTTACACACACACACATATATATACATATATATATTATATTACATTATATATATATATATTTAATATATACATATATATTTTTTAATGTGGAAAGAGGTTGATCCACAGCATTGTAAGGATGAGTCTGTCAGTCACATAGCAGATATTTGTTGAGAATTTACTAAGCGCCTGTAGTGGGGGACACAGATGACCAGAAGGCAGCATGAGTATTTTGATGATGATTCAGATCAAAAATAATTACCTTCCAACAGTGACAATAATCTCTCTTCCCCACAATAAACCCAATACCACAATCAGCCTCTACTTTGGAAGAACCTTCGTGAAGAAAATGAACCCAGTTTTAGAGAAGTCTCTCTGGGTGACAAGAGAGGAAAATAACACAGCAAGGGAAGGCAACTTGCTCAAGGTCACATGGGTGACACCATTGAACCAACAACTTTTCAAATCAGTCGTGAGGCTCCTGAAACCCTGGGAGTGTACCACTCCCTGACCCATGGAAGATGCTCAGAGAACATTCTATGTTGTTGTCTAGGCCTTTCTAATTACAACACGAGTCCACCTCCAAACCTCGCAGTAGGATGTCATCGAAAACTTGGAGTTGCGTTGCCCTCTCCGACGGCTCTCCAGGCTGTGCCCTCACATCCAAGGCGCCCACACCCTGAATCGGGGGTCCGTCATTCCCTCACTTTAGGACAGAGTTTGACCAGATCTAAGTACGTCCAGCTAAAGCTGTTTTTGAACATTCGAAAGAAAGGCATGTTAAAGGAGAGGAAATCATCTTAGATTTGCATGTATCCTCGTGTCGCCCAGCAGAGGCATCGCAGCAGAACGGGTGCTCAGAGCCGGGTGGAGGGCCCTCCTTTCCAGCCAACGTGACGCGGGCGGGGACTCCAGACAAGCACCTTGGAATGAATTTGGCCCAGTTGCTCGTTCTCTTCTGCAGGCACCTGTGGTCCAAATGGCTTTTTGTACCTGTTCATATTTCAGATTCCTCCTTCCCCTGCCTCTTCCCATTTCTCAGAATCTCTCTTCTCAGATAGATAGACAGATGGCCATGGGACCCATTTTTAGGTTGTTGTTGTGGTTGTTGTTTTTTGTGGGTTTTTTTTTAGAGTCTGCCCCTTAAACATCAGCATCTCTAGATGCTTGATAGGTAAGGAAACTTCTACTCAATTTTCCTCTGAGACAGAATTAATTAAAAAGTCTTTACAGCCAAGCAATCTGAGGGATGGAGCTGGAGAAAATGATACTTTATTACTCCATAAAGTTCACAAGCTGCCTTTTGAAGGCAGCATTCTTACTAGAATAGAGTACTACAAAACTTCATACCATTTAAGTGCTTCGGTAAGTAGAAAATAAGGAAGGGTCTAGGTGTGGACGACTGTCCCTGCTGCCATCTTGTGCTGATCTCATCATTACCACTAACATTCACTTCTCCCCAGAAGTTTCCATAAGGCCTGTCCTCTGAGGCCAAACCACAGTTCTGTTTCTCTAGGACCAGTTTGCCAACTCTGCATATTCTAAGTCTAGACGTGGAGCCCTTTGGAGAATGTCGTGGGTTCACTGGTGCCCCCTTCCCCCCAAACATTCATCCACCTGGAACCTATGAATGGACCCTATTTGGAAAACAGATCTTTGCAGATGGAATAAAATCTCTTGAGATGAGATCATCTTGCTTTAGGATGGGCCTTGAATACAGGGACAAGTGCCCTAATAAGAAAAGAGGAGACTCAGGAGCAGGCCGTGTGAAGCCAGAGGCAGAGACAGGAGCGATATCTCCACGACCCAAGGAACGTCTGGAGCCACCAGAAGCTGCAAGACGCGAAGACAGATCCTCTCCGAGAGCCTTCGGAGCAAGCGCACTGTCCACACCTTGATTTCAGACCCCTTTGCCTCCAGAACTGTGAGAGGATAACTCTGTTATTTATCAGATGTGTGCTAATGTGTTATGGCAGCCTTGGGAAAGCAGCCCCTGGAGGGCTGAGGGGAAGGGAGAGGTACAAAGAGGCTTGTGCTCGGGGCTCCCGAGGCAGTTACTCCCTTAAATACACAAATGCCAACCAGTGTCAGGTGAGAAACGCGTGGCCTCCAAGTCCAGCCCATCCCAGAAATTCTAGTGGATACTGGGATTTGCTGATCTACTCAGGATCGGTAGAGCTTGTCTCTGGTACCCCCTCAGTGCTTGTCCTTCATTCATGCTCCTCCGTCTTGATTAACTTGCCCCTTCACGCCCTGCGGAGAAGGGAAAGAACTCGGGCTCTCTGGGCGCGGCGCCATTTGCCCAGTGCCCGTGGCTACCGCAGCAGGTTGTACTTAGTGGTGATGAACAGCGGCCAAATGAAGGATTCAGTTCACAGGTGGAAGAAATAGCATTTGCCTCACGGCTTCTACAAAGTCCCCTGCACCCCATGCCTAGAGTTCCTGATTCAGTAGATCAGGGTTGGGGCCCAAGAATTGGCATTTGTCGCAAGTCCCAGCTGATGCGGAGGCTGCTGGTCCGGGGACCCGACTTTGAGAACCACTAGCCTGGACCAAGCGTGGCTTTCCAGTGGCTCAGGATTTCAGGCTTCACGAGCTCGACAGACGTACCACCCTGCAGAGAAAACTGTGGTCAAAACCAACTGTCGTCACAGCTTCACCTGTCCACCGGTGGCTTCTCTGGTGACAGGCTAACAACTAGGAACAGGCTTCTGACTCCCGCCGAGCCAGCGTCCTCCCCTCAGTGCAGGAGGCCTTGCCCTCCTTGATGCAGTCGCTTTACCTGCAGCCCCCAGGCCTCCAGGTAACACCACCTGCTGCCCCGCGTGTAGCCATTAAGCCATCACCTGCAGACACTTCTCCTCCCCCATTCCCCGGAAGAAAGCCCGAGAAGCGTGGGGTCCAGCCGCCGCTGGGGAAGCGCTGCCAGGCCAGGGGGCTTCTCCGCGCACAGCAGTCTTCCAGCAGCGTGCGGAGGGGGCACTGCTGAGCCAAGGACCCCAGAGACAGAGGAATGGATGAACAAGATGCGGTGCGCACACGGCCTGGTAGGGATCCGCCTGCGAGGGGGAGGATGGTCCGACGTCTGCGCCGACGTGGGTGGATCCCGCAGACCTTAGAACAAGGGAATGAAGCGCTGCACCTATCGGAGGCTCTTAGAGCGCTCAGATCCGTGGGGCGGGAGAGCAGAATGGTGGTGGCGGGGGCCCGGGGAGGGAGGACAGAGAGGAAGAGTTCCGTGGGCAGAGTTTGCGTTTGGAGCGAGGACAAAGTCCCGGGGACGAGTGGTGGTGGCGGCTGCACGGCGACGGGAAGGCACCCGGTGCCATTCACTGTACACTTGGCAGTGACAATGTACATTTCCCGTGTACTTTGCCATGATTTTAAAAAATAGAAACTCCCTTCATTTTCTCTTGTCATGTTCCCTCTCGGTATTTGCAAAGCATAACCCCGCTTTCCCTTGAGTCAGACCAGGAAACAGAGATGATCAGGAGATCGTGGCCCTATTATCATTTTTGTTCTCGTTATTCTTGAAGGAAGGTGAGGTAGAGTCTTCCAGAGACTCTTTGGCGGGTTCACACCCCAGGGAAAGCCCAGTTTTGCTTCCTCACACAGAAGTGGTGTTTTCCCAGCCTAGTGGTTTCCAGCGTGGGGTCCCTGGAGCAGCAGGAGCATCCCCTTAGAACTGGTTAGAAATGCAGATTCTCAGGCCGCGTCCCGCATCCTACCGAGCCAGCCAATCCGCGGGGAGGCCGGGGAACCTGCATTGTCACAAGCCCTCCCTGGGGCCAGCTGGGCGCCCACGTTGGGGCGTCTCTAGCCCGGGTCCCTGGCCGCTGCTCCTGTCACCGGCGCTGTGCCCGCCCCCAAGGGCCTGGGGCGGGAAGGGGGAGCCCCGGGGCTGGCCCCCGCCGGCTGGCCCCCTGCTGGGGCTCAAGGGGCGCTCACCTCTGCTCCCTGCGGGCCCCCGCCTCCGAGGGCGGAGCCCGGCCGCCCCGCCTGCACACCTCCAAGCTGCACAGGTGGCTGGGCAGGGCCTGGAAACAAAGTTATAAGAGCAACACCTTAAAAAAAAAAGTCCTCTCTCCTGGACTCCCCGCTCGCCAGTCGTCGCCTGAGCCCTCGGAGCCGCCACCATGGGTAGGTCGCGCGGCCAGGCGCGGGGTCTCCGGGGAGCGAGGGGGGTGGGGGGCGCGGGGCGCGGAGGCTGAGCGCTGGGGCCGCTGCACAGGGGGCGCCGCGGGGCACCGCTCGGCTGCAACGCTGGTCCCCGCTGTCGCCGGCGGCCGCGGCCGGCAGACGTGCGCGCGGAGCCGGGAGGCCTGGGGCCGCCGACGGGCGCACGCCACCGGGGTGGGAAGCGACCAGGGGCCAGGAGAACCGGGTCCCTCGTGCTGCGGGGAAGTCGCCGGCCCCGATCTCGGTCTCTGCGTGAAACCGGGAGAGCCCGAGGCGCCCAGACTCAGAGGTGGCAGGAATCGATACCCGTCACTTTGACCTGGCGTCCTGCTGGGAATCCCGGTCCCCGCGTTCCCAGCCTGTGGCTGGGATTGCGCTTGAAACTGGACGGGGTCGCGCACGTGATGGCAGGACCCCAGAACCTCTAACCAGCGGGCGGGCGCTGAGGGGCTGCCTTGGCACCTCCCTTTCCCGTGGCTGGTCAGGCGACCCCGCAGCTGCCGTGGGAGCCCTGCCTGGCCCCAGGAGAATTGGGGGCCCTCGCTGGCCCTTCTTAACCATCTTGCCACTGTCCTGAGGCTTAGCAGAAGGCCCTCAAGGAGAGCAGCTAGTCCCCACAGGCGTGGAGTGTCAGCAGCACCTGGAGGAAAGACCTTAACCTGCCTGGTTCAGAGAGACCCTGGGGGAGGCCGCAGAAGGAGAGCAGAGCCCGTCCCAGGCCTCTTCTCCCTTAAAGATGGAGAAAGCAGGTCAAGGGACCCTCCCGAAGTCATGCCCTGGATGAGTCCAGCAGGTCCAGTGTGGCCGCATGGCTGAGAGAACCAGGTCTGGCTTTGACCAGCTCGCACTTCTGTTCCCGTCTCCCACGTGCTACCTCTATGATTTGGTGTCAGTAAATTAAACTCTTGCGGCTTCGACTTCCTCCGCCACTAGAAGCATCCGTAGCAACCTCGTGGTTGTGTCAGGCAGAGTGTGGAACCGGGGGGTGCACCACTGTGACAAGCTCGAATGTCTCGCTGTACCTCCATGCGTCCCGGTTCACACTCGGGGCTTCTAGTAGTGACCACCTGTGCCTTTTCCAGAAAGGTGCTACAGCCGCCCTTGGGGAGGGAGAGGCTGTCAGCGGTGTGTGCTTCGCCACCTGATAAACTCCTGGGCTGGAGTTCTGGATCCTCACCTCCCCCGTCACTTGCTTGTCACTCCCTGTGACTTCTCCGGGAGGTGCTCTGAGTAGTTATTCGGTTTTTAGATACAAATACCTGAGAAGCGTCTGCAAGGTTTGGACTTTCCTAAAATATGTCCAATCAGGCTAGCTGTGGGCAGTCTGGTTATCGGTGAATGAGCACTGTTAGCTTCTGAAGCGTCATCCTAAATGAATTGATTCTTTTCAGTTTCCAAATCGGTCCTTCGGTGGTGGCTTTTTTGTTGTTGTTGCAACGGAGATTGGCATAGGATGTGAGTAGCATTATGCCCACACACCAGTTTAATGCTTACTCAAGTCCTACAGTTTCAATATCTAAGTTTAGGTAATAAGTAGAACAAAGGATTTTTACAAAGGATTTTTAAATAAAAGGAAGCAGTAACCTCTCCTCTTGAGAAAAGATCTTTGGCACTTAGATCGTGCCAAAGTTGCTTCAGGGCCCCTCCTGACTGAAGAGGGAACACCTGGGATGGGGGCGGGGGGAAAGCCAGGCAATGGGGCTTAGAAACACTTTTGCTTCCAGCTGATTCTGTCCCATGTGAAACTGGAACGAGTTTTCACACCAGGCTCTTTGGCTGACCCCGGGAATGGGGATCAGAAGTTGGGATGAAGTAGGAAAGTGAGGGGTGCAGTGAGAGTCAGAATTATACCATTTGTTAGACTCAGTAACCCAGCGGCAAGAAGCCACAAGAATAAAGTGGGTGAAAAGTCACTTTGGGCATCTCGATGCAGAGCTAAGCCTGGCCGCAGTCTCCAGTTAGAATCACGGACTGCAGACCCTTTGCTTTAAAGAGGGGTTGGCAAGCTTTTCCTGCGAAGGGCCAGATAGTAAACGTTTTCAGCTTTAGGAGGTAGCCAGTCTCTGTGGCAACACTCAATTCCGCCCTTGAAGTGCGAGATATATAAACACACGGGCAGAGCCATGTTCCAATAAAACTGTACTCACGGGCACGGACATTGGAATTTTCTGTAATCTTCGTGTGTCACGAGATAGTTTTTAAAAATAGTTCTTCAGTCATTTAAAAACATGGAAACCATTCTTAGCTCGTGAGCCGTAGAAAAGCAGGTGGTGAGCTGGATTTGGCCCACGAACCATTGTTAGCCTACTCGTGCTTTAAAGTCTGGGCGTGCTTCTCAGAGCCAGGGATGGAGAGGAGGCCGCCTGCCGAGAGCCGTCTTGTGGAGTTAGGCTTCCGGCTGGCGGAGAACCTCTCAGGTGAGGCCTTGTGGGGCTAGGGATGCTGCTGCTGAAGATTTCCGATATCCTTCCCTTCCCCAGAGTTGAGCAGGAGTCTGCACTGAGTTTGCCGCTCTTAACAAACTACTTCCCATGTTTGCCTTTGAGAAAATGAAGTCTAAAGAGGCTTCAGGTTCTACGAAACAAGCTCCTGCCCGATCCTCCAGGCTGTTTTGAGAAATTCATTCACTTAATGAAGAATAGTTGGTTATAGTCCTGTCCCCCCACCCCTCAGCCTCCTGCTGGCCTTGTGGGATTTTGATGAGCTTTTCTAGTCACCTTCCTGCCTGGGCATCAAATGGTGGACTGGTTGTGAAGGTGCCGCAAACCTGGTCGCTTGAAAGTTCTTCCGCGTTCTTGCTTCTTTCTAGAAGGTCTTGGGTAAACCAAAGAACGGTGCTGAAGTCTCAGGGAGGCTGGCAACCTGCTGTAAGTGTCCAGCTAGAAGCTGGAGTTGCTCCCAAAGGGGGCCCTGGGCATCGGACCCTTGGGGAAATCATGGGCCCCTCAGACAGCAGGAAAAGAGAACTTCTGACCCAGGGTTCTTTCAGGCTGACATGTCTGTAGGTCAGTGGTCTTCAGTCTTTAGTCTACATCACAATCACCAGAGTGAGGGCTAATTCCAGCACAATGCTGGACCCCAGCCCTCAAGTCTCTGCTTCTGGGGCAGTGCTCAAGGATCAGCATCTCTACAAGTTCCCACGTCCTGCTGCTCCCAAGATCCCACGTGAACCACTGCTCTAAATGACTCTCATTGACAGGCTCTGTTTTTCTCAGGCTGCACGCATGCCCAGACATCGTTGCCGTGCCCCACAGGTGAGATCGTGGCAATAAGATCTAGTGCAGCCTGGCCCCTAGCTTGGCAGTAAATTAGTAGCTAGAATTTGAAGATTAGCTTGTGCAGGCTAAGACTGTAGGGTAGGAAAGAGCAGGAGGGATGAATCCAATGGCTGCCGGGGGAGGGGGCCGGTGGTGAACCTGCATCCCTGATTGAGCCTGATGAGTTTCTTGAAGGAACTCATAGCCTCGGGGGCAGAAACACAAGCCCAGAAACAAGTTTTTCCATACTGTGGGGCTTTACTAGTCAGTGGAAGCAGCAGCTAATGGTGTCTTGTCAAAGCTGGAGGGTGCACCGTCTTCATGCTGAATTTTTACCCAGTCCTTCACACCTCTACAGAATGCCCAGGGTAGAATTATTCCACGTTTAATTTATTTGGATTTTTTGATTAATACTTTTCCTGCTGCCCTTTGAGTTGCTGAAGAACAGGAAGCCCATCAGGGATTCCTTAGCTGGCTAGTTGACTAGGAACTGCCATCTGTTCTCTAGGGTAGAGCTATGTACAGCAGGAACCAGGGTGGGACCAGGGTGGGAGTGGGGCAGGGATCACTCAGCCTGTCACCCTCACACCACTAACACCTCTCTGTGCTGTGGCTGCTCTCTGACCCAATGGCATCTTGATCCTATCCCTGGCAGCAGAGAATGTGGGTGGGTGTTCCAGGTGAGCTGATGAAGGATATAAAAACAAGGGTGGACCCTGAGGAACATTCCACATTCTTCCGTGATGATAGTGAAAGAATAAGAGCAGTATTATCTGCAAATGAGTGAGAACCACTGACTCAGAATCCTGGGTTGCAACATAAAGAACCCAGGAATCTCTGTTTTGTAACTTCGTCTCTTGGTTTCGGAGCCCAGGATTGTATCACCTGGATGGTGGGGTCATCTCATGGGGTTGCTGCGAAGGGGGCCAGATCAGACGGACCATGCTGTGCCTCTGCTCACCCCCATGCCTCTGCTCGCCGCCGAGCCTCCACTTGCTGCCAAGCCTCAGAACTAGTGTGGCTACCATCTGTAGGTGGTGCAGAGTTAAAGGATATTCTCAGCAGCTAGAAAGTGGCCCCAAAGGGAAGGGATAGAATCTTCTACAAACTTTCTGGAGAAGGAGGAAGACCTAGTTCCTCTGAGCCTGGACACCAGCCAGGGCCTCCCACGGGGCTCCTGAAAGGAGCCTGTCATTGGAGAGGGTGTAGAGCCATCCAGTTGTTGTGTGGGGACATGTGAAACTGAGCACATACCCCAAGGAAAACCTGGTTCAAGAATCAGACTTAAGACTAGAAAATTCGCAGAATGTACTCACATAAGAAGACCCATTGAAAGCTCACAGACCAAGCTCTTGAAACTTCTACATTCTGCTTCAAGGGGCAAGATGTTATTGTAAGCTCTAGCAGGACATATCAGAAAGTACATTTGAGATGTTCTTGGAAGAGCAAACCTTTTTCCTCAGTTCATCAAAACATTTCAGCTCACATGGTATACGAGTTTCCTGTGGCTGCTCTAACAAAAGTATCACAAACTGGATTGTTTGAAACAGCAGAAGTGGGGTGCCTGCGTGGCTCAGTCAGTTAAGTGGCTGACTTCAGCTCAGGTTGTGATCCCAGGGTCCTGGGATCAAGCCTTGTGTTGGGCTCCCGGCTTGGCAGACAGCCTGCTTCTCCCTCTCCCTCTGCCTGCCGCTCTACCTACTTACGTACTCTCTATCTCTCTGTCAAATAAATAAAATCTTTAAAAATAATAACAAAATAGCAGAAATGTAGTTTCACAGTTCTGGAGGCTGGAAATCCAAATTCAAAGTGTCTGCAAGGCCATGTGCTTTCTGAAGGCTATAGAAAATCTACTCCATGCCTTCCACTTAGCTTTGGTGTTGTCCACAGTCCTTGGCGTTGTCCATAGTCCTTGGTGTTCCTTGGCTTAGAGATGGGTCACTCCAGTCTCTGTCTTTGTCATCACGTGGCCATTTTCCCCCCACGTGTCTTCACGCCACCTCCCCTCTGTGAAGCTCTGTCTTCGCATGCCTGTCTTCTCATAAGAACACTGGGCATGTGGAGTTAGGGACCCACCCTTTTCCAACATGACCTCATCCCAACTCATTACATCTGGGAAGTTCCTGTTTTCAAAGAAGGTCACAATCTGAGATTCGAGGAAGGATATGAGTTTTGGGAGACACTAATCAACCCAGTACATGCGGTAATAAAAAATGTTCTTCTGGGACACCTGGTTGGCTTAGTGGGTTAAAGCCTCTGCCTTTGGCTCAGGTCATGATCCCAGGGTCCTGGGATCGAGCCCCGCATCGGGCTCTCTGCTCAGCAGGAAGCCTGCTTCCCCCTCTCTCTCTGCCTGCCTCTCTGCCTACTTGTGATCTCTTTCTGTCAAATAAATAAAATCTTAAAAAAATGTTGTTCTGAAAGATGTATGTCACTTATATATGACTTTAGGCAGGAAGTATTCTTCGTGTATGAAGAGGACGCCACTGTGGTCTCCCTCTTCAGCTGAGGTGCTACATGTAATGACTAGTGTCTTCCCTAGCGAGACAGGTGGATTTTGCAGTATAGCGCTGGTCAGTTCTGAACAGCCATCTATTGGGGCATGTGGGTGGCTCAGTCAGTTAAGCTTCTGACTCTTGATTTCAGCTCAGGCCATGATCTCAGGGTTGTGAGATCAAGCCCTATATTATCTCCGCACCCAGTGGGGAGTCTGCTTCTCTCTCTCTCTCTCCCTCTGCCTCTCCCCTCATTCATCTCTCTCTCTTTCTAATAAATGAGTAAATCTTTAAAATACACATATTTCACCATTCCAGAAATTTCTTAGATATTCTCATGATAGGGATGAAGCCATGTACAGCCTAAATATCAACGGGGGGAGAGGGGGTGCTGTCGATCACTTTGTAGCCTAACTTCACACTTCCTGTGCTCATGAGCATTTTTTCCAGTCATGCACTAACATCTAAGAGAAAACAAAAACAAAAACAAAAACAAAAAACAAAACAAAAAACCTTTGTGTCTAAGATTTAGGATCTCAAATAAATAAGTAATGGATTTTAGGGTCTCTAACTGAATGACCTCCAAAACATACCCCCCAAAAGACCAGGAGGTTGGTTCCTTCTGAATTGGTGACACTTGCATGCCTTTGGCATTATTCTCACCTGTGACTGACACACAGTATCTCAGGGTTGATGCTGCGGACTTGTTTCTGTCACCTCTTGGGCAGTTTGCTGCTGTTTCCTGTGCTCCCCGCTCTTGCTTGGGCCTAGAGCCTGCTGGGCTTGGGGCGTAGGTCTTCTTATCACTAGCTTGCAAATAGATTCATTTACTGACTCTCAGCAGGAGAGCCCTTAAAGCAAGCCTCACTCTAAGCTTCCAGAGGAAAAGAAGGATCAGGTGAAGACAAAGGACATCACTAGGGGAGCAAGGGTCTCCTTCCTGACACTGAGAAAACTTTCTCACCTGAGTGACTTCCCCTGCCCACACCTGAGGCAGAACTTGGGCCTGGCCCTGGGCGCTTTCTGTTTCCCATAACATCTTACTACACATTAACCTCTGGCACCCTCCCGCCTGGGGGAACTTTTCCTTCAATTGGGAAATAAACAATCTTTGAACCCTTCAAAGGCAGGAGGCTCCTAGGGCCCAGAGGGGTCATTTCTTTCTGAAGGAGAATGGGAACGGCCCTCAGGGATGCACGTCTGTAATTCTGGAAACTAGAGGCTAAAAGTCACGGGTTATATATCAAACCATCAGAGGCGGCCACTGTGGCCTCCGAAGCCTATGATTTTAGACAGTCCCGTGTGGAAATCTTTTTTAAAAGGTAAGAGGGTACCTGTAACCTACAGCAATAGGTGTGACCCTATTTGGAGATGGGGTCTTCACAGATGTCAGGGACGAGGGACGAGGTGGTGGAGGCGTGGTGGTCAGCCACTCACAGGACGACACAAGGGTGAGGCCTGGCTGCTCATCATCAAAGATCCGAGGCCGACCCGCCAGGGGAGCCAGGTCCCAGCAGTCCCGCTCCCGCAACAAGGGGTGACATCGTTGTGAACCACATACAGCTAAGCAGTTCTCGACTCTGCTCCTGTCTTCTCACCAGCTGGGCTCATCATGCCTCTGGCCCGCGTGGCCTGTATGGAAACAGGGACACCAGCGCCCCCAGACTGAGCTGGTCCCCGCAGTGGCACCGTGCCAATGTCACTTAATGAGACCTATATGCCCCCATCAGCCTGGTTTCCCTGTGTTTAGCTTCATGTAATTCGGGTTTAGTTGACGTTCCTAGTTCTCAAAGGACCGAAAACTCATTTGCTTTTCACGAGGGTAACTTGGTTGAACTGGCATTCTGGAAACCAGACATCCATGTGTCCTGGTGGTGTAGTCTTTTGCTGACGGAGCAAAGGAAAGATAGATTGTCCTTTAGTGGGGAAGACCATATTTGTGGAAAAGAGTATTTCTACTAAAAAACAACAACAAGAAGAACAGAACAGAAAGATGGGCAGGACCTGGCCATCGATGTGCAGGCGGTATGTGAGGTGTGTGAGGGCCTGTGAGGCTGGAATGCGGCCCGTGCTCCACCCAGGGACACCTTTTCTTGTCGGACCCAAGCCACTGTCCTCCAGTCCAGCACTGTCTCCCGGGGCAGCCTCCGGCTTAAATAATCACAGTCCTCTCGTGGCCACACAAATGCCTGATGGAGCAGCAGGGGCCCTCAGGGCAGGAAATGCTGCGACAGAGCCAAGTAAGAAAAATAATGATCAAGTCAGGGAAGAAACAAGCTCAAGATGGATCACTCCAGAAACCAGGGCCTGGACGACAGGCACTTGTCCTAAAGCTCACCTGACCACGGTCCAGGACTAGCCCATTTCAGAAAAGAAGAGTGCTTCTTACTTCTTAATCAAAGTTGGTCAATTTTTGGAAAATAACAAACCAAGTGTGCCACACAAGGCACTCAGCCCCTTCCTGCCTGCCCCCATGCCTCCTGTCACCTTGCCTCAGGTCCACCGCAGTGACACTGAGCCTACACCCTGTTGGGCTCTTTTTGAAGTGGTGCACACTTGATTTCCACACCAGAAAGGTGGGGAGGGATCCTCTGGTATGTGAGGCTCTGTGACTTCTGTTGGTTAGAAGTCAGAACAACGGTGCTCTGTCAGGGCAGTTGTAAAAAGACTAAAGAAATCTAAAAGGGGGTACCTGGGTGGCTCAGTAGGTTAAGCGTCTGCCTTGGCTCAGGTCCTGGGATCAAGCCCCGCATCAGGCTCCCTGCTCTGCTTCTCCCTCTCCCTCTTCCCCTCCCTCTTGCTTGTGCTTGCACTCTCCCTCTCTCTCTCTCTCAGAAAAAATAAAATCTTTAAGAAAAGAGAAATCTAAAAGGAAGAGTATCTGGGAGGCCAAGGGGAGGAGTGAGGTGCTAACTGCCCTAATGGCGGCAGAGGCTCTGAAGGACCCTAGTGCGGAGAGAGAATGGAAGTCGTGCAGCCTGACCGGCAGGGTGGGGGAAGCTGAAGTCAGGTGCTAGAGGGCTGGTTGTGCTGTGCCGAGTGGCAGGTCTGACCTTACAGGCACCAGGGAGCCATCCTGAATCGCTCCGTCTGGGGATGCTCAGGTCCGCTGGGGTAGAAGGGAGACAGGGGAAGGTTGGGACAAGGCATCTGCTCATCACAGCCAGAATCACATCAGAGGAGCTGATAGCCTGGCCCCGAGCTGCCACATAGCTTCACACCGGACCCCTTCCTTGCCTGTTCCCCAGCATCGCTCTGGAGCAACGAGGGGCTTCCAGACCACGGCGGGCCTGATCACATGCAGATGGGGGGGGGCTTCCCCAGGGATTTTTGGATCGGGTATGTCTGGGATAGGTGAGAGTGTGCACTCCTGATGGGTTCTCAGGAGCTGCTGCCGCTGGGCCAGAGATCACACTTTAGAACCACGGCAGCGGGGAATTAAACACCATCCGGAAACCCCTACAGCCACACACAAGTGGCACACTGTAGAGCTGCCCATTCAAAACAGCAGCTTAATTGAAAATCAGTGGTTGTCCCTGTGGCTTGTGTTTAAGAAGACTGGCTTTCCCCTGTCCACAACCTGCTAATCCCCGTGGCCTCATTTCCCAGGACAGTGTCATAAGGACTGCCTCTTTCTTTGAGGGCCCTTCTCAGGTCTTGCCCATATTTTCACCTTAAATCAGCCCCTGCCACACATCCATCTGCACTACCCAGCTGTCTTTCCGGGATGCCGCGAAGAGCAAAGTTCATTTTGTTGCGGCAGATCTGATCTTACCAACCAGATTGCAAAGACGGTGTCAGCATCTCTCGGTGAAGGAATGGGGTGGGCCAGAGGTCGACCGCTTTGCATCCTTAAAGCCACATGATTAGGAAGGGTGTCCCCAAGCGGAGGCTTCCCTCCTGCTCCCCACGGCCCATGCCCTTCCACCTAAAAGAATCCAGGCTTGATTAACTTAACTCATTTTCCTCTTGGTTTATGAAACCATTTTCAGACCGCCTCCTTCTTTGCAGCAGCCCTGTAAGGTGGCATCGTCTATACGGCCGGCTGGTGGAGAGTAGACCTGCAGATGTTAGAGCAAGGAAAGATGCCGCCAGATCCCATTGAACAGGCATGGGACGGGACTACTGAACTCCCAGACAGAAAATGTAGCTAAGGGAAAGAATTATTTGAAAAAAGAGCACTTTGTGGGAAAATAAGACTTGCTGGAGGTGTGAGTCTTAGTTCTATGTGAACAGTGAGGGATTGAGCGATAAAGACCTCCATGTGCAGAGCTTGCCGCAAATCCTTACTTATTTCCTATCAGCCGCTGTCGCACACATCCACAAACTTAGTGACTTAAAAAGGACACGGATTTCTTATCTCGCTGTTCTGGAGGTCAGACGTCAGCATGGGTCTCATTAAGCTAAAATCTAGGTGTCGGCAGGGCTGTGTTTCTTCCAGAGGCTATGCGGGAGAATCCGGGTCCTTGTCTTTTCCAGCTTCTAGAGGCTGCCACATTCCTTGGCTCATGTTGGCCTTCTAGAAATCACCATTGCTCCGACCTCTGTTTCCTTCTTCACATCTCCTCTTTTGACTCCTCTAAGGACCCATGTAATTACACTGGGGCCACCAGATAATCCAGGATAAACTCCTCATCTCACGGTCTTGAACTTAGTCACATCTGCAGAGTCCCCTGGCCGTGGAAGGTAACACATCACTAGCTCCAGGGTCAGGACACGGACATCTTGTGGACCACTGTTTCTGCCAGCCACGCCATGCAGGAGTTTCATTCCTAAATGCAATACATAGGGGCGCTTGGGTGGCTCAGTGGATTAAAGCCTGTGCCTTCGGCTCAGGTCATGATCCCAAGGTCCAGGGATCGAGCCCCGCATCAGGCTCTCTGCTTGGCAGGGAGCCTGCTTCCCCCTTTCTCTCTGCCTGCCTCTCTGCTTACTTGTGATCTCTGTCAAATAAATAAAATCTTTAAAAAAATAATAAATGCAATACATAGCTTACTCCCTCAATTTCAATTTCGCTCTTGGTGGTGGTGGAGAGGAGTTTCCTCTCTGTCCAAAGGTAAGAGCTGCTCAGACAGAGGCAGCTTCTTCATTCCTTCCAACCTCCAAGTCCAAGTCCTAGAAGTGCACTCTTCACGCCCATCATGATGCTGAGAGAATTCTTAATTTCTGAACATGAGCCATTGCACTTAGAATTTCCATCCCTAAGTGGTTCAAAATATGGAACATGCTTTGTTAGATAGTAAGAAATGAAATGAAGAGATTTCATTAGGTAGTGGGAAATTATTAATAGAGTGTCTTTCTTAGTTTTGCCTCCTCTCTCTCCAAACCAGTAACCACAGAAACGTCTAATGTACACTTATCTTATTAAATTCTCTAGCCAAAAGAAAGACAAAAGCACTGCTAAGCCTTGAATAACAATAGGAGCCAGAGCGGACTCTGTGCCCAGTCCTGGCACGCCTGATTCTAAGCTGCTTTATTGACTCCGATCAGCACTCATATCCAAGTGACCCACGGATGATGCCAGAACCGCGGGCCACTCAAACTCGCTGATTAGATGTACTGTCAGGATATGGACGGATAAGGCTCCCCGTCCACACCCTTGAGCTTTCTCAGAGAGCGATCCTGTTGACACGGATATGAGATAAGAAATGCTGACTGCACTGTCCATCCACCAAGAGCCCTGAATTCTGCAGCAGAAGAGGTTGGCAACCTCTGACCCCCAATAATCAGAGTTGCTCTTTGGAATGCGCACCTTTCAGAAAATAACAAGCTTCCTGGGTGATGGCTGGGTACGAAATCTCAGGTGTTCACCCGGGTGAGCTTAGGGGTTTCATCTGCCATTACGTAGTTCTGAGTGTGATGGTTGCTGGAACAACAGCGAAGCTCTCTTTTCTGTACTGGTTATGTTTGAAGTAAACAAAATCTTTAGCGCCCACTGTTCACCAAATAATAATGGTAAACAGTATTTTTTTCCCAAAAAATGATAGGTGTGGGGCACCTGGGTGGCCCAATTGATTAAGCATCTGACTTGGTTTTGGCTCACGTCTTGATCTCTGGGTCGTGGGATCGAGCCCCGCGGGCGGGCTCCACACTCTACAGGGAGTCAGTGTAAGGATTCTCTCCCTCTGCCCCTCCCCTCACTATCTCTCACTCTCTCTTAAATAAATAGATAAATCTTGAAAAAAAATTACAGGCGCTACCGTGTCCTGAGAAACCACCGGGAAGGAACAATTACAGGGAAGCTCCCCCGGCTGTCTCTGTTGGGTTTGGGTCTTTGGGCCTCCCTCCTGCTTTTCTGTCAAGGCCTAGGGCAAGGACCCGTCTGAAGCCGGGGCAGGGGTGCTCAGCTTGCTCCGTCCGGTGTGTGGGGAGACAGTAGTGAGAGCACGTTATCGGAAGCAAAAGCAGGCAGCGCATCTGCTGTTGCCTCTAGAAGACGGGGCTCCGCCGCACTGAAGCCGGCCTTGTCTGCGGGCAGTTGTTCAGAAGCGCGTGCTCTGACCGGGTCTTTTATTCCACTGGCGAGCAGCAGTCCCCGGCCTGGCGACGAAAGCTGGCTTGTGGCCTGCCGCAGGCATGGTCCCATCCGGACACAGAAGGCACACTCGGAATAGGAGTGATTAGTCACACACACACACACACACACACACACACACACACACATTTTGGAAAAGGCTGGGGGAGGGGTGCAGGGAGCCATCGATGTCCGTGCAGGTGCCCAGAGTAGTGGTCTCAGTGACCACCCCCAGGAAGTGGTTCAAATCTGTGACCAGAACCTGGAAAGAGGGTTGTGTGAGGAAGGCCTACTTCAGAGGAGCCGCGACTGTGTCTTGAGGGTGCAGCCGTCTGAGGTGATTTCTGAGGAGGAGACAGGGAAAGGAACACCTGACCCCTCTGCTCACCTACCAGGGCTCCCCACTGACCAAACCCTGTGGGGATCGCAGGGACGACATGCACGTGGGGCGGCCTCACAGGCAGAAGGAGGCCAGAGCCAGGATCCGAACGTGGGACGCCATGATGGTTATGACTGATCCTTTGGAATGCTTACTCATTCAACAAACACTCGATTTCCACTTTCCACGCTGTGGGGCGCCGAGGACTCTGAGGTAGCAGCATCTTCCTGAGTGAGGCACCAGGCCTGGGCTGGGGGCTTCGCACTCGGAACTGTTACACCGGTCCTACGGGGGCCTTGGCGCTGTCTGCCTCTGACAGGCCGGCTGTCCGGAGGGAAGCGGGGCTCACCCCCGGTCACAGCTGGAAAGCCACACGAGTGTGATTCAGCCACACGTCCGCCCCCAAGCCCACACACTCCACCTGCTGCCTCTCCAGGCAGCTCCTGCCCACAAGGTAGTCTGGGGAGACAACCAGGCTATCTGTGTCGAAGAATCTTCCAGAACTTTATCGGAGCCCAGGACAAGTTCTTCCCCACCTTAGGACAAGGACTGAAAGAGCACCACTGCTCTCGAGAGGGCCAAAGCAAGACCTTGTGGCATGAGGCCAGGGGCCACGCAGAGCTGGGGAAGTGCCAGTGCCCACAGCGCGGCGTGACCAGAATCAGGAACCAGGCCCCGGCCCACGAGGGAGGTGGCTGGGGGCCTGGACCACCGCCAGGGTCTGGGCCAAGCGCAGGGTTCCTCAGGCAGAGTTGCGGTTTTGTTTCATGTGGGCTGGGGCTCAGGGCGGGCCCATAACGAGAATGTGAGGTGACAGGCCAGCTTCTGTATTGGCTTCCTGCTCTGGGCGGCAGGCACAGGGTGTCTCTGCGGGGCTCGGGGCGGGGGAAGTAAGAAAGCCGACTTCTGCAGGTCAGTCAGGCAACATCGCAGCCTGTGGGTGGTTCTCCGGGGCGGGGGCTGTCTCTGAACCGGCGGGGACATCACCTGTGGGACTTGTGACACATGCAGACTCCAGGGGCTGTCCCCCCAATTCAGAGTCAGCCGCTGAGAGTGTGGGGTTCGGCAGCCTGCTCTCACAGGCCCCCCGGTGATTCTGGGGCCCACTGAAGTTTGAGGACCATTCTGTGGGGTCACTGATGCGTAACAGAGGCAGGGAGTGCTCAAGGGTCCCCCGAAACAAAGGATTCTAAGATCCGGGGAGGGGATCTGTGACAGGCACGGGTAGCTACAGGACCTTGCGTTGGGGCAGGGAACTGCCTTGAGACAGGGTATGGGTCAGCTGTCGTCAAAATTCAGGCGAGACCAGAGCAGGGGCTGGCCCAGTGGGCATGATGGGTACGCCTAGGATCTAGAAGGTCGAGTCAACAACCCTGGGTTTGCACTGGCTCACTTGGAAGCTCACGTTTTTTTCCTTCCTGCTCTTCCAATTCCCTCTTCGGACAATAAGGCCCTGCTCTATGGTCGGCACTGGAAAAGATGTCGGGGGTGGGGAGATGGATACCCCTAGAGGGGAGGCAAAGGTGTAAACCACTGAGCTCTGGGAGCACAGGGAGGCAGACAGGGCTCTGTGAAGGTCATGCCGTGGCCAGGTGGACGACGGGTGTTGGAAGGGGCCGGGGCTGACCCAGGAGTTACGCATGGTCTTGTGCATTAAGGACTGTGGGCGGGCGCCCTACGTGCTCAGCAAACTGATAGCTGGGAAGGGCAGGAGCCCTCTCTTCGTGCAGAAGGGGCTGGAAGGAAGGCCGGCACAGGTAAGGGGAAAGGTGGTTGAATCCTCGCTGTGTTAGGCCCCCTGTGGCATTTCATATTTCCCTCACTGAATCCCCACCAAACCCCACTGACCTCGTGAGATCGTAAAAGACTTGCAAAAATGTTTGCATTTCATCCTGTGGCCGATGAGCAGCCTTTGAAGTGTTTCAAGGAGGAAATGGCTTTGGCACCATTCTCGAAGCCTCTGACTTTCAAGTCTGACCACAATGAGAATGGCCTGCAGAGCTAATTAAAAGAAAATCCGATGCCAGGCTCCACTCGCCTGAGAGAGCTGGAAGGGTCTGGACAGCACATCTGTCTGCCCTGAGAAGTCAGAGAGTCTGAGCACGGGCTTAGCAAAAATATTTTAATTACCTGACTAATAGCGGTGTTTTGGTTTTCTTTCAGGGATGTCCAAGTCTCCGGTGAGTATCCTTTTTTTCCTTCTTTACATAGCTTCATTTGGCAAATTCCAGTCCATTCTGCTCCTGTAAGTTCACAGCTGTGCTCCCTTCGCTTACCAGATGTCTGTCATCCGTGTAAATCAGTGCGGGAACAGTCCTGAGTTTCTGTGTGAAATTTCTTCTCTTGAGGAAATGCTAATGTCTAGTCCTTCTCGAACGAACGAGAAAACTAGATGCTTTATTTCACTGTTGCCTCTGTGTGGCGTGTGAGGGCATAAAAATTTCTGAATTCTAGATCCACTTCTGGTTAGTCAGGCAGTGCCAAGTTACTAAATACGCATCAACTACTTTTCATGCCATTAGCTTCGTCTGTGAGTGTGGCCCAGTGAGGAGCACGTTTCAATCCTACACCGTTTCCTTTTCTCAGGGCTGCCTTGGTTATCCCTTGAGCATCTTCTTCATCGTGGTCAATGAGTTCTGTGAAAGATTTTCCTACTATGGAATGCGAGGTAACGATTTTCACCCTTCTCCCCTTGAGCGAAGACCCTGAGTTACCACAGCTCCTAACTTTGTCTCCCCTCCCACTCCCCTTGCCCTCTGCCAAAAGCCCTCCTGATTCTGTACTTCAGACGGTTCATCGGATGGGACGATAATCTGTCCACAGCCATCTACCACACGTTTGTGGCTCTGTGCTACCTGACGCCGATTCTGGGCGCGTTGATCGCTGACTCCTGGCTGGGAAAGTTCAAGTGCGTGTTTATAGCTTCCTTGTGAAGAAATAAGCCCAAAGGAATGATAAGCTTTGTGGTTTGGAATGATGGATGGTGGGAACAAAGAATCAAGGCACATCAGACTGTTAGGAGAGCCTGCTAGGCCGTGTTTTGGCTCAGATCCTATTGCCAGAGTCTAGTACAGTGCCTGGCATTGAACAGCGAGAATGCAGGTAACGCTGGTAAGATTTTTCCCTCCTCTGAACAATGATAACATCTTTGTCTCCCCTTAATAGTAGCAGGGATACTATCCATCATGAATCATGTGTGAGGCATGGAATTAAGATCTAGAGAACACAGAAGTTCCCTGATGTATATGCCTGCTGCTGAAAGGCTCACACGCACGGCTCGCTGGGCAGAGAGGACATGGGGCGCTCACCCAGATCTGTAGGAACAGCTCCAAGAGTGTACCCAGTAGATAGTTACCGAGAAGTCCCTAGGACTTAACGAGCGAGGCAGTGGAGGCTCTTCTGGGCCAAATTCATGGACTATCTCAAAAGAATTCAATACAATACAAAAATAACGCATGGCCCACTCCAGGCCAAATATTGTTACCAGACACAAGGTAAGTCTCTCTTACTGTTTAATCATAGATGTTCTCACTTCAGTAGTCAGGTAGAAGAAAACATTGTGTTTTTCAAGTAGTTCAAAGGTGAAACAGACCTTTCCCCCTTCCCCTGGCTCCAACCAATGTTGTTGGACTCTCACCGGCTGAGCGATGGATCGTCTAGTAGCCTGCCTTTCCGAGAGTTACCAGTTTGACTCAGGTTTGAGCAACGAGCATGCACGTGACTGGGCTCTTGCGTTTTGAAGCAGGAGGACTTTCTGTGGGAGAAGAGGAAGTGGACGGCTCTTGCACAACTAACTTGGATGCTCTTAACCCCTTTCAACACAGGACGATTGTGTCGCTCTCCATTGTCTACACCATTGGACAGGCGGTCACCGCAGTGAGCTCAATTAATGACCTCACGGACTTCAACCATGACGGAATCCCCGACAACCTTTCTGTGCATGTGTGAGTTGACGTTACTTGTTGCCCTACCCCACCCGGCCACTGGTGGCTTCCTTGGTGCTCGAATGTTTCATCTTTTTCCTTGAACTTCACCATAAGTGTAAGGAGGCCTTTCCTCCCTCATGAGCAGAGAGAAAGCTGTTTGGTTGACTAAGAGTTGGGTCTTCAAATGTCACCATCCTCAAAGTTGTCCGGGGTCATGGCTCACTTGACAGCTTGCTGTCTCGGGTCCATCTCAACGAGAGACATGGTCAGTGTATGGAATACTTGGGTCAGTCTTGATCTTCCCTAGAGAGACAACTCCCATGGGCCTGGATCCCTAATTGTGCCAGGTTTCCTCAAGACTCTGTACCTTTGGTTGCCTTCTCATACCAAACTTCCACCTACTTTTCAGCAATTTGTTTTTGTGTTTGGTCCAGCCCTGTTGTTCTGAGTTCTTTTTTTTTTTTTTTAAGATTTTATTTATTTATTTGACAGACAGAGATCACAATTAGGTAGAGAGGCAGGCAGAGAGAGAGGGATAAGCAGGCTCCCCACTGAGCAGAGATCCCGATGTGGAGCTCGATCCCAGGACCCTGGAATCACGACCCGAGCTGAAAGTAGAGGCTTTAACCCACTAAGCCACCCAGGCGCCCCTGTTCTGAGTTCTTGACAGAAAGGGCTATTGACAAATGCTCCTCTGGGAGATTAATTTCCCATCACTGCAGTCTGGCCCAGTAGACAACTTATAAGGATTTATTTTGCTTCCAGTTCTTGTGCCTCAGTTCCTTGATCTATGACTAAACCATCTTATGGGTTGAGAAAGTAGTCACTGAAATTCAAATTAGTCTCTGTAATTCCTATGCTTCTGGTTTGTTGTTAGTCAATCAGATTACTGCTTAGACCAGGTCCCTCGTGGCAATACCTGCGGTGCCCACAGAGCACTGTGTTGGTGGAAGGGAGTGGCTCCATGCCCAGGTGGGCAGCTCAGACTTCCAACATCTGATGCCCAACCACCCACGGAGGAGCTGAAAGTTCTGGGCAGCCCATCTTCCTCGTGCCTCTGCTTTCTCTCCTATAATATCAATTAAGATCAGGGACTTTGGAGCCAGGCTAAGTGGGTTCAAATGCTGACTGTGCCTTTTACTACCTCTGTGAACTTGAGCAAATTTCTTAAACTCTGTGTTCAGATCTTCTCATTTTTACTGCTGCCTACCTCATATGGGACTCTTATAGTCCAGGTGAGCACCTACAATGTGGCCTGGCAAGTGAGAAGTGCTCAAGAAAGCTTAGCTACTGGGTGTATTTCATGGAGTTAGAATTAGGGCATGCCTACAACTCTCACAAGAGTGCAGGGAGTATCATATCCAATTGATTGTTTTTGGTTGTCATTTAAAATGCTTGAAGTGAAGAAAACAAAAAAGAAAAACAAAACAAAACAAAAAAGAATGCTTAGAGTGACAGCACTGAGCACAAATTCTATGAAGAGGCAAAGGAAAGAAATCCTTCAACCAATTAATTCAAGTAGACACTCATGGTATTTTCAAGGATCCTTTCTATGTGCAGTATCTTTCTTGGCTTCCTCTGTTCCATAAAATATTTTTTAGCATTTTAAAGCTATATTTGCAAACAGGAAGGTATGGAATAAATACTTATAAAACCTGTAATTTGTAGCACGTACTATAAATCCAACAAAAATTATAAAATGAGGGTTGGTAAATTCTATGAGTGACTTTTTTCTTTTTCAATTCAGGAGGTAAGATACTTACAGATAGCTTAGAAAATACAAATTAAAGTAACTAACCCTTGGGATGCCTGAGTGGTTCAGTTGGTTAAGTGTCTGGCTTCAACACTTCGATCCCGGGGTCCTGGGATCGAGCCCCACATTGGGCTCCCTGCTTGGCAGGGAGTCTGATTCTCACTCTCTTTCTGCTACTCCCCCTGCTTGACTCTGTCTCTCAAATAAGTAAATAAAATCTTAAAAAAAGAAAAAGTAACTAACTCTTAATCTCTTCTGTTACTATAAATAATCTCTTTTATTATTGTAAAAATTATAGTCATAAATCTTATGCTCCATTTCTTTCCTGTCTTCTGTACTCTGTAAACAAATTAAGCTCATCTGTATTACCTGATATTCTGCTGTGTGATTAAGTCGTGTTTTCCAATGTCTTCTAATGACTATTATGAGTCTGTTATGATTGTACTGGAGACAGTGCTTAGATATTTCACTTACCCATTCTTTTAGTGAGAATGATAAAGCTACAGAAGACTCCCATACATAAATACTTGCTCAGTATTCAAGCTATTGCTCTGCATTTCCTAAATAGTAGGTAATGGTATTAATATGAAGGCCCATGAATTCATCTTTCATTCACATGTCAAGACTACAATCCCATGAATCATCTTCTCAAACAGGTTGAGCCCCTTTTCTGTTTAACTACTGTGAGATTGTGATTTATCATAAAAAATATGTATTTGGTCTTCCCTGCTTGGGGCACAGATCTCCTAAGACCCTTGGCGGGGCACCTGGGTGGCTGAGATAAGTCTTTGCCTTCTGCTCAGGTCATGATCTCAGGGTCCTAAGATCAAGCCCTAAATCGGGTTCCCTGCTCAGCAGAGAGCCTGCTTCTCTCTCTCCCTCTGCCTACCTCTCTGCCTATTTGTGATCTCTGTGTGTGTGTGTCAAATAAATAAATAAAATCTTTAAAAGTAAATAAATAAATAAATAGATCCCTTGGAATTCACTGAGTGAGGAGAGGGAAAAAATGTCTCTTTTTATGTTAATGAGGTAACTTTTGACCCCCACCTAAGGATGGGGGCTGGTTGCCAAAAGAACCAATCACATGAGGGGTTCCTGGGTGGCTCAGTCAGTTAAGAGGCTGGATTTTTTTAAAAAGATTTTATTTATTTATTTGACACAGAGATAGAGAGCACAAGCAGGCAGAGAGGCAGACAGAGGGAGAGGGAGAAGCAGGCTCTCGGCTAAGCAGGGAGCCCGATGTGGGGCTCGATCCCAGGATCCTGAGATCATGACCTGAGCCAAAGGCAGCTGCTTAACCAACTGAGCCACCCAGGCACCCCTACAGGTTGGCTCTTGGTTTCTATTCAGGTCAGGATCTCAGTGACCTGGGATTGAGCCCTGTGTTGGCTCTGGGCTCAGTGTGGAGTCGGCTTAAGATACTCTATCTCTCTATCCCTCCTCTCTCTCTCTCAAATAAATAAATCTTTTTTCTTCTTAAAGAACCAATTATGTACCTACCACCAGGCTCACCCAGTGGGTGGTGAGTATTAAGGAGGGCACGTATTGCATGGAGCACTGGGTAGGGTGTATAAACAATGAATTTTGGAACACTTAAAAAATAATTAAAATAAAATAAAAGCATTACATTCTAGGGAAAAAAAAGAACCAATTATATTAGAGGATTGGAGCTTTCATTCACACACACACCACCCCCCAACCTCCATGGAAGAGAAGAGGGGCTGGACATTGAATTAATATCCAGTGGCCGGTGGTTTAATCAACCGTGCCTATGTAATGAAGCCTCCATAAAAACCCATAGGACTAGGTAGGGAGAGCTTTCAGATTGGTGAGCAAGTTCAGGTACAGGGCAGGAGCGCCCTGGAGGGGGCATGGCAGCCTGCGCCCCTTCCCATCTACTCTGCCCTGTGCACCTCTTCTGGTCAGGTGTTCCCAAGTTCTATCCTTTCATAGTAAACCAGTGATCTAGGAAGTAAAGCATTTCCTGAGTTCTGTGAACTCCTGAGTTCCTGTGAACTCCTGAGTTCTGTGAACTCCTGAATTCCTGAGTTCTGTGAACAAGGAATTTGCTCCAGCAAATTCCTTGGACCCTAGGAGGAGGTCGTGTGAATCACCGATTTGTAGTCAGTAGGTGAGAAGTACAAGTAACAACCTGGACTTGTGAGTGGCATCTAAAGTTCAAGGAGAGGGTCTTTGGAACCTCCAAGCCTTAGCCATCAGTCAGAAGTGCAGGTGACCACCTAGGTTTGCACCTGGAACCTGACGGGGCTTGGTGGGGGGGGGCAGTCTTACAGGACTGATCCCTTCACCTGCGGAGCCCGATGCCATCTCTGGGTAGATAGTGTCAGAATGGAGTTGAATTGTAGGACACCCAGCTGGTGTCTGAGAAGTGCTTGCTGGTGGTGTGGGGAACTCCCTCCCTACATTGGAAATCAGGGCCAAGAACCCAAAAAGAACTGTAAGGGCCTATTTAGGCAGAGCAGCTCCATCCTGACCCTGCCCACCCACCCCTCTTCAGGGAACTTACTTAAAAACAAATCCTGGAAACTAGTCCCAGGTAAAAAAGCCCAAATACAAGGGTGGGTCAGGCCAGGTAGAGGCATTCAATCAGTGGGGGCGCATACTGTCTCCTAGTTACCAAGGAGTATGGGCCCCGCCCTTTGGGTGCCTTTTGGGTGCCAATTCTGACCAAGGTGATTGGCTAGTTCAAATATCTACTATAGGGTAAATTGTAATTCAATTGGTCACTTATGTGTGACCTAGCAGGACTGTGCAGCTTTCTCTGTGTTACAATCTCATTGGCTACCTGTGCGTGACCAGGCCCAACTACATGGCCTTTGCCCTTAAAAGCTAGTCTGTAAGGCAGAGGGTGGTCACCTCTTTGCAAGAGACGTCCCTGGCCAGTCACTTTGATTCTTGATGCTTGGCGCGAAATAAAGCTTTGCTTGACCTTCGCTTTGTATCAGTCTCGCTCCTTTGACCATGGACCCATTATTGCGGGACCCAACAGAACCACTGTGCCTGGTCTTCTGAAGGACATTAAAAGAGAGAGAGGCTCTTGCTTTTAAGAGTCTCATATTTCTGGGGCACCTGGGTGGCTCAGTTAGTTAAGCATCTGACTCTGGATCTCAGCTCAGGATCTTGTTCTCAGGGTTTTGAGTTCGAGTCCCACGTTGGGCTCCACACTGGGTAGGGAGCCTACCTAAAAAAAAAAAAAAAAAAAGAGTCTTACATTTCTGCAATAACCCCTCTCCTTCCCCTAGGGCACTGTCCATGATTGGCCTAGCCCTGATAGCTCTGGGAACGGGAGGAATAAAGCCCTGTGTGTCTGCATTTGGTGGAGATCAGTTTGAAGAGGGCCAGGTAAGATTACGCGCCTTCACAGAAACTACATAAATGAGTTACAAATGTCCAGGAATCACATTCCCCTGACCCAAAGTCTGTTCTCCATTTGATTCTTTTCAAGGACATTTGAAAGTAGGATACTGACCAAAATTAAGTTAGAAGTGAAGACAGATCATCAATTACATTTTATCCATTGATACATAACCAGAGTCATATTGTAACTTTTTTCCTTCTTATTACAGGAAAAACAAAGAAACAGATTCTTTTCCATCTTTTATTTGGCCATTAATGCTGGAAGCTTACTTTCTACTATCATCACTCCCATGCTCAGAGGTAAAAAAATATATATATATATATATCTGAAGAGGACTTCTGTTTTTCTCTTTTAAATTATAGAAAGTCAGGTGGAAAGCTTAAGTCCTTGTTCCGTGTGTTCATTTTGTCCCTCTTCTCCTGTTACATGCTCTTCGCTTTGGAAATTCAGACGATGAGCTTCTTGTCTTTTCTGATCTTTATTGACCCCTGATCCCAAGGACCACTGAAGAATCTAAAACATCCCAAGTATAGCAACCAATTTTTCTAAATGATTATTAATGCAAAGTCTTTGTTCACGGTAAAAGATGAGACAAGAGGTGCTGTTTGGAAACCTCACCTGGATGGGTCATAGTTGACATTTTTGCTTTTCAAGCTTTGCTCCAGTGACGTTCAGTGAGCTAGGAAGAATTTAATGGGCAAGTTTTATTCTTTGCATTCCTCTCATCTCCGCTATTTCTAAAAGAACTGCTCAGGAAAGAGAATGAGACAGCAGCTATCAACAGCTCCCACATTTTTGTGCTGACACGCCACTGAGAGTTTGTGAATTTCCCACATGGAAGGGAATATTCAGGGACAGACTAGACCAAAACAACCCCCTGGTAGACACAAGGCAAAACAGATTAAATGATGAAAGAAGACATTTTATGGGGATTTGTGTATTTCTGCATGGAGTAGTAATTTGAAGATGACACTTAAACCCCATTTCAACTTGTTTTGTATAAACATTTACTAGCTTGTACTCTTGCATTACGTTCCTTCCCCTTTCTTCCCCTCCCCTGCCTCCACTTTCCGCTAGAATACTATGCATATCTGAATAGCAGAATGTGTGGAAGGATCATTGTAAAGGTAAAGTCGTGGCTCTCATACAAATATGAAAGCAGGTGCTGAGATTTTATATGACTTATTAATTAAGGAGGATACTGGAATACTGCCACAATCAGCCCAAATAAGCATTTGCCAAATGGAGACTGATACTCTTAACCCTTTTGCATTGCCACGAGCTGGAATCATTTGTACAGCTATGAACGAGAAACATTTGCGTGACTCTCGATTTTCTACGAGTTAACTTCTTTCTCTCCGGAACTGTGAAACAGCTAGTCAAAGACAGAGTCAAATCCCTTTTGGGTCAGATTATTCCTGGAGGCTCCGTTCCATGGAAGGAATTCCCAATAATCTCTGTTGCTCCTTCCAAAGTCTGTATTTTCCTCCTACCAGCCCTAGGATCTCAGAGCTAAAATAAATCTGCAGTCAGGTGTTAGCAAACTATGGCTAAGGGCCCAGATCCGGAAATCTGGACAAGACCATCCATTTGTCTATTGTCTATGGCTGCTTTCATCCTACAAAGTCAGGTTGGGTAGTTGAAACAAAACTAAATCATCCACAAAGTCTAAAATATTTACTACCTGGCTTGTCACAGAAAATTTATTGACCCCCACCCTGGGCCATCTACTTGCTTTCTAATTAGCATGAATTCAGGAACACACAATCTTGATTTTCCAGGATACTTTGGTTTTATTTACTGAGTCCCCTATCGTAAGTTACTGTATCCAGGTCACTTCTATCTCCCCCACTAAGAAAATCCACTTAAGGGTTCCCACTGATTTTACCAGCATCTATTTTGGGTCTAAGATTAGAAGCTGTGTTCAGCTCCTACTCTTTTTACTCCAAAGCTGTTTGGCTCAGCGGGCAATGAAATCAATGAGGCAGATGGATGTGTCTAGAACATTAAGTGAAAACAGTATGTAATAACCAGGTAGGAATTTTTAAAAAGGTAATCATATGAGCATTGCCAATGCCATGATGGATTTTAATCTTGTAATTTCTCCTCAGTTCAACAGTGTGGAATTCACAGTAAACAAGCATGTTACCCACTGGCCTTTGGGGTTCCTGCGGCTCTCATGGCCGTGTCTCTGAGTAAGTAGAAATTAGTTGAATTAATACAATCCTGTGATCAGGTCAGACCCTCCCGTTAATTATTGCAACCAATTTGTGGAAGGTCATGGGACGAATCATACTAAGAATTCCCATGCTCTGAGAATCAAAGTAGAGCTAGCATATTGTTCCAGAGGAAACAAGGTGATAAAAGGGTCTACAGGAACAGGGATTGATTGAGCTGGGCACTGAAAGGTTTGACACTATTTAGGCAGACTAAGGTGGAAGTGATGGACTCCGTTAGACTCGACGACCCTGTGACCGAAAGCATTTGTTCTCATCCACATGTGCTCATCTCCAGCTTGCCTGAGACCAGGCAACCTGGTCCAATTCCTGCTTAAATACTTCCAGCGAGTGTCTAGATTTCCATAAAGTACCATCTTAAAGCGTTTCCTCCAGAGGGGATGCCTGGGTGGCTCAGTCGGTTGGGTTGTCCTTTTCTCTGATTTTTTTTTTAGTTTTTAAGAGCACTGAGTGTGCTCACTTTAACCCTGTTTGCCCAGCTTGTAGCCATCTCACTTTATCCGTACACCTGTGCCGGAGCTCAATATTTTCCCCTTGTCCTGTGCCTATTTTCTTCCATAATCCCAAACACTGCCCCACTCCCCTAAAAGGCTCATATACACCTTCTCCTCTCTGATGCTGCCTAAGGAGACAAAGAGGATTTCAAAAACTGCTGTTTTAAGCCAAACATTGTATTCAGTTGGCATTAGGTAAATTTTTATTTAATCCATCTGAGTCATTCTTATATCAAAGAGTATGTTTTAGTAATAGTTTTAGTAATAGTTTTAGTAATAAGCTTCAGTGTCTGTGTATGAGAACACAAATACATCGCCCGGAAACTCCAGCGAATGTTAGGACCCAAAGCACTTTCTAATCGGGGAGATAGGTAGGCAAGCCCGTTCTGTGAGTAATCTCAGTATTTTCAAAACAAGGTTATAACTCAAATAAAAGCACATCGTCTAGGTCCCAGGTAGTTCTGTCCAGTGCCTTGTTAACATGTCTTCTTTTCCTCCCCAGTTGTGTTCGTCCTTGGCAGTGGAATGTACAAAAAGTTTCAACCCCAGGGTAATGTCATGGCTAAGGTTGTCAAGTGCATTGGTGTAAGTATGTTGGTAGCTCTCTCTGCCGAAGACATTTAGTCACCCCAGCACCTTCTACTGCCTTTAAAGTAGAATGAAATGGAGCGTTGACTTTTCTTTAAACGCTTTATTATTCTTAGCTGTTGCAATAAACTGAAGTTTCTTATAAAACTCACCAAACGGAAAAGGGCACAAATGGAACTCAAACAGGGAGGGATAGAAAGGGCTTTTGAACTGTTCAGTTAGATCGGTGGTCAAAGAAAGGCAAAGCAGAGCCACTCTCAGCCATCAAACCAGCAGTCCCTGGCTGATGTCGGTCAGGAAGGCGTGAAGCTGAAGGTGGGAGTCATGGTTTCATGCTGTGTTTCATGGATCTGAAGTATGTAAAGTGTCAGCCATGCTACTCTCGGGAATTAAGGCAAAGAAAATAAGTTTTTAAATGAATACACTAAATGGGGGCACCTGGGGGGCTCAGTCATTTAAGCATCTGCCTTTGGCTCAGGTCGTGAACCCAGGGTCCTGGGATCGAATCCTACATCGGGCTCCCTGCTCAGTGGGGAGTCTGCTTTTCCCACTCCCTTGCTTGTGCTCTCTCTCTCTCTCTCTCTCTCTGACAAATCAATAAAATCTTAAAAAAATGAACACAAAATGAACAGAGATTCACATATAAAGATTATCACTCTAACATTTGTAACAGCAAAAATTCATAACACCAAATTCCTGGAAAGAGAAGAATAGTGCTGAACTCATAGTGCATCTGTCCATCTTATGTAGCCGTCGGAAGCCTTGTTTTCAGACTGTTTGGTGACAGGAACATGCAGGACATGGTTTCTTCTGTATGCTTCTATGTGGTATATGTCCATACGGGCATACTTAAAGGCAGAAAATAAATGTTGAGTGTAGGGAATCTTTCTAAAAAGGAATCAAATAACTTTCCTCCCTATATAGTCTCCATTTTTTTTTAAAGACTTTATTTATTCGACAGAGAGAGACACAGTGAGAGAGGGAACACAAGCAGGGGGAGTGGGAGAGGGGGAAGCAGGCTCCCTGCTGAGCAGAGAGCCTGATGCCGGGCTCCATCCTAGGACCCTGGGAATCATAACCTGAGCCGAAGGCAGAGTTTAACGACTGAGCCACACAGGCGCCCCTATAGTCTCCATTTTTTAAATATACAGACACATTGTGGAATCGGGGGAAATGTATCACTAATCTGTTTTTTAAAAAAACACATCTGTGGATCGTCTTGGGTGAAAAGACAGCTTTAAAAGAATTTTAGCCCTTTATTTGCCCTTTACTTGGCTTTATTGCATTAAATTATATATGTGTACGTTATGTTGTGAAATAAATGTGTCCTATCAAGGTCAGAAAACCTCCCTCCTCTTGTCACTATTCCTCCTGCACTTTCCCCTCACATGAGATCAATTCTCGCTACAGATGTTTTTTTCTAAGCTAAAAGCAGATCTTACCAATTCTCTCTCCAAGTCCTTCCTTAACAAGGACTTGACAACTTAAACAACGAAAGAACAACAAGAAGCTATTTAGAGTCACAAGAATCGTACTTCCCAGTGTTCTTGAATCAGCCTGTTGCTTTGAGTCCCTGCCTGGCGGTCACACATGTGTCCCCCAGCCACCTGGGGCATTGCCTTCTCTTGTTGCCTATATGGTGGACCTGTGTCCTCAGCCTGGTAGCCACTAGCCACATGTGGCTGTCTCACATTTGAAATGTGGCAAGTGCAACCAGAAACTGAGTTTTAAGTTGCATTTCATTCAAATTAATCTAAATTACATAACTTCATATAAATGTATTTCTGGATAGTGGGTTCTCAGTCTTAAATTTTAAAACCGATGCTCTGCTCAGTGAGTGGAAAACTTTTAAGTATCTTTGGAACAACTTAGGTATATAAACTGACATTTCAAGACATAAATTTTATGAAAAGTAAACCCAAATCTAACATTTCTGATAAAAATTGAGCATCCACATCGAGATGTCCCAAAAGTGTAAAATATACCCTGGATTTTAAAGACTTGGGATTAAAAAAAAAGAATGTAGAAATTCTCATTAATTTTAATATTTGGTAGGATTAATAATTGTTTCCATAATTATTTCATGATTGATTTACCATTACTGTTAATTTATTACCTATTAAGATCATATTTGGGGTTTATTGGGTTAAATAACTGAACATATTTAAAATTAATTTCACCTGTTTCCTGTTACTTTTTTACACTTATATATTTTTATTTTAATTATTTTAATTCTGGTACAGTTTTTTTTAAAGATTCTATTTATTTGAAAGAGTGAGAGTGAGAGATTTTATTTATTTATTTACTTACTTATTTATTTGAGAGAGATCTTAGGACTCTGAGATCATGACCTGAGCCAAAGGCAGATGCTTAACCGACTGAGCCAACTAGGCCCCCCTAATTCTCGTATGGTTGAGGCACTGTATTATGTCAGTTTCAGGTGTATCTTTTTTTTTTTTTAAGATTTTTTAAATTTTTATTTATTTGTCAGAGAGAGCACGAGAGAGCGAGCACAGGCAGGCAGAGGCAGAGGGAGAAGCAGGTTCCCTGCCGAGCAAGGAGCCCGATGTGGGACTCGATCCCAGGACGCTGGGATCATGACCTGAGCCGAAGGCAGCCACTTAACCGACTGAGCCACCCAGGCGTCCCTCTGTGTATCTTTTTAATATAGTTACCAGAAAACTAAAATCACAAATGGCACGCGTGATATTTCCATTGAATGCTCCTCTCCAGAGGGCATGAAGAGTAAAGTGGTAACAGTGTGACTTTGTTTACCCCACTCAGAGTCTCATAGTTAGAGATTAGAGGGGAGCCTGGATGGCTCAGCGGGTTAAAGCCTCTGCCTTCGGCTCAGGTCATGATCCCAGCGTCCTGGGATCGAGCCCCACATCGGGCTTTCTGCCTGGCCAGGAGCCTGCTTCCTCCTCTCTCCCTGCCTGCCTCTCTGCCTGCTTGTGATCTCTGTCTGTCAAATAAATAAATAAAATCTTTTTAAAAAAAGAGAGATCAGAAATAAATGCAGGTTATGCCTTTTTGTATCATCGTTACACTAACATATACAAGTTTATATCCGTCTTTTCTCGGGAACAGAGTTTTCCCTGAAAGTCAGTTTCATTGAAATGTGTTTTCCTGATAAAGAAGTTGGTTCTGTTTTGAAATTTGATTTCTCTTCCTTCCTTCAGTTTGCCCTCAAAAATAGGTTTAGGCACCGGAGTAAGGAGTTTCCCAAGAGGGAGCACTGGCTGGACTGGGCTCGAGAGAAATACGATGTAAGTGGTCAGTCCCGCCATGGTGGCCCCGGGGCCCCCCTCCAGGAGGCCAGCAGCCTGGGGGCGGTTCCTGTGACTGAGGCCACATGCACAAAATTATCAGCTGTAGCCTTGTAAACTTGATTACAGCTTTAAATAAGACTATACAAGAGTGTTTTCTAATTTGGAGCAGAGCTTGATAAACAACAGGTAGAATTTCTCTGGAAACCATGTTATCTTTTCATAGTTTTTCATTTGGCATAATCTGTCATTAATTATATGTGATTGTGATCACACAACTAGTGTGAAAACAAAAGAGTCGGTGGAGGGTGGGGTTTTCATTTCTTGGAAGTACATTTAACTTCTAGTAAAATGCCTTCTAAGCATTTTTAAATAGCTGAAGAGTTTGGGATTTTCTCAAAAAAGAAAAAAATCTGGGGTAAGATTCCTTGGAACAATTAGTCACCTCCCAGCTTGGCTCTGGATGCAAGTAGGTCCGCGCTAAGACAATGTCGCTGATCGCCGTGAGTGACACAGGTCATGGCTGATATGTTCTGTCCCCACTTCATCAACAGGAGCGGCTCATCTCTCAAATTAAGATGGTCACCAGGGTGATGTTCCTGTACATTCCGCTCCCAATGTTCTGGGCCCTGTTTGACCAGCAGGTAGTATGACGCTGTGTTTCTGTACAAATGTCTGTATTTAGCCGATGTTCTATGGGTGCTACCGTGGATGGGGCGGTAGCTAGTATTTAGCTCCTAAAGATGTTCTCTTCTGGTTTCTTTTTTATACTTCATTTATTTTTAGATCACACTGAGTTTCCTTTTTTTTTTTTTAATTTATTTGAGAGAGAGTGTGTATGTGCGTGTGCGTGTGCCTATGTGCGTGTGCCTGTGTGCGTGTGCCCATGCAAGTTAGGGGAGGGTTAGAGGGCGAGAGAGAGTTCCAAGCAGACTCCCTGCTGGGCATCGAGCCCGACCTGGGGCTCAGTCCCTTGACCCATGAGATCGTGCCCTGAGCCAAAATCATGAGTCAGTTGCTTAACCAACTGAGCCCCCCAGGCACCTCACACTGAATTTCTTTAAAACAAAACAAAACAAAAAGTTCTAGATGGTTCTATCCACATTTCTGTTGCAAAACAATGAAGAAAATTAGGTGTGTAAAGGAGACCCAGGAAAGATTTGATCAAGGTATGTACAGCTCTTACCCATCAAACTAAGAATAAAAAGTAAGTTTTTTCTGAAACAGTGTGCTCAGAGGATGTACAATATTGCCTTTTATGGGATCCATAGAATATTTAAGCTGAGAGGGGCTTGGTACCTCTTCCGCTAAAATGGAATGCTTAAGCTAGCAGTGCTTTCCAGGATTGGAGATGACTGCCCAAGCCATTCTGACCAGAGCAAGGAACTGGAACCCAGCTCACTGCTTGTCACTCTGCTCTTGCTCCAGCAGACTTAGGAATTTCTCAGATTTGAGTTAAACTACTCAATGTGTGGTACTCAGTAACCAAAGTTATAAGATATGGTTTCTTCTAGAAACTGGAGCTTCAAAAAAATTTATAAGGTTTTATTGTGCAGGAAGGATTATTTTTTAAAGATTATTTACTTATGAGAGAGAGAGAAAGTGCATGAGCAGGGGGGAGGGGAAGAGAGAGAGGGGGAAGCAGGCTTCCCACTGAGCAGGGGGCCAGACTCAGGGCTCGATCTTGGGGCCTGAGCTGAAGGCAGTCGCTTAACCAACTGGTGCTCCCAGGAAGGATTATTATAAGGGCAAAACATCTCTTGGAAAAAATTTGAGCAAACACACCCATCTCCTTCTTTGTGAGTATGGGATTTAGACCAGCATCTTACGCACAGGGAGGCAAATTTGCATGTCGAGTAGAAACCAGCTTTTGGAGTCAGACCTGCACTAGAAGTACACTCATCACCTTTTAGTGGTATGCCGAGGGGGAGTCCATAAGCCTCCTGGAAGGTAAATCACCCGTGACAAGGCTGTGGGGATCAAATGAGAGACTGTAGGTAAGTCGATCCATGGCTGGCATCTGTCAGGAACTCAAGCATGGGGCACCTGGCTGGCTCAGTGGGTAGAGCACGCAATTCTTGATCTCAGGGTCCTGAATTCAAGCCCCATGTTGGGTGTAGAGATTACTTTAAAAAAAAAATGAAAAAAAAATTCAAGCAGTGGCCTATTTCTTGACTTTCCACAATGCCTTCTAAAGGGAGTTGACAGATTATGTTGAAACCTTCATGTGTTCAGTCCTCCGTGGAAATAATCATGTGTATTTGAACAGTCCTGAGTCTCCTTTATACAAAATAGGTTGAGCGTAACTAGGCTGCCCAGGTTGAAATCCATCGCTTTCTGGATGGGTTTCCACTGAGGACAGCCTAGACTGTCAGAAATGGCCCTTAGACAATAATGATGTTCTTGAAGCTGTGATGCCAGGGAGAGGAAGCTATCCTCCATGGGTGTGGTCTTCTCTACCTTGCAGGCGACGTCATGCTTTCCAACAGGCCTCAGACGAGCATCTTTGTTTTTCCTAAGGATAGCTGCATCTCAGAGTAGCGCTTTGTAGGTTCTTTGGGCGGGGGGCGGGGGGGGACAACTAGATGTCATGTTACTTTGTGCAGCAGAAATGCAAAGTGTTTGGTTTTACCCAGTGTTCCAGTGGAGCTGGAAGATAAACTTGATGTTGGAAAAACATTTAAATCCTATAACACTCCAGACTTCATTCACATCTGGGAAACACTCGATCTTGACTTGTAAAATGTTTAAAACCCCCCTCCCCAAATGATGCATTGAACATATTCGTTTTTTAGGGCTCCAGGTGGACACTGCAAGCAACAGCTATGAGTGGGAAAATTGTAAGTTCGGAGTATCAAGCTTCTCTACCTCCCCTGGTCACTGCTCCTTTGCTCCAATCCCTTCGCCCCCTCTCCCCTTCCCCATCATGACGTTCTTCGTCCCTCCCAGCTGATCCTCTGTGGGAACCTCTTAGTAAGACGTGTCCCCCCTCTTTTTAGGGAGTTATTGAAATTCAGCCGGATCAGATGCAGGTAGGAAGAAAGTACTTAAGTTGCCTTCTGAGTTCAAAGTCACCTTTGAGACCACGGCTAACGGTTCACCTCCGCTCGCCCTCAGACTGTGAATGCCATCTTGATCGTCATCATGGTCCCCATCGTGGATGCCGTGGTCTATCCTCTGATTGCAAAATGCGGCTTCAATTTCACGTAGGTGACTGGCAGGTTGGGGGTTGGGTGAGGAAAGAATGTGTCCCCTCCCACCACACCACCTAGATGATGGGGTTTTTAAAGAATTATATTTGAATTAGAGGCCAGTGTGCTGATGTTTCTGGAAATTTGCCCTTAAACTGAAAGTCCTATTAACGGCAGCTGGGAAAGCCTCTAATTAAAGCTTTTCATATATGTAGACAATGGACATGTTAACGATCATCCCAAGTATCCCCTGAGCTACAGTTTCTAGAAATTAAATGTAAAAATGCAAATAAGAAGCTGCATTACCTTTACCCCTCTTAGTCTTGATCATAAATAAGAGAGCAACATTTTCATTCGGTGTTTCCTAGGGAAGCTAGTTTTGTTCGGGTGGGTGGTGGGAAAGGAGTGTGATCGTTAGCTCGCTGGTATGAGGCTGGCGGAGAGTCATTCTTCCCCTGTCTCCCAGCTCCTTGAAGAAGATGACAGTTGGAATGTTCCTGGCTTCCATGGCTTTTGTAGTGGCAGCAATCGTGCAGGTGGAAATTGATGTAAGTTTCCCTCCGATTCCCCAGGGGACTTTCCTGTGGGTCGGGTGGCCCATTCAGAAGGCGTCTTTTTCTGAGACCGCAGGGAGGCCAGGCACTAGGGCAGGAAGGTCCTGGAGCTAGGGACCATGTGGAGACGCCACAGGGGTTAAGCAGTCCCTCCAGGCAGCGTGCACCGTGGGTGCTCAGCACTGCGACAGGGCAGCCGCGAGGAGGGTCGGATGGGTGTGCTTTGGCGGGGGCAGTGGGATGGCAGTTACACGGGGAGTTTCTGTGGACATGGTTTTTGTAATGGGAGTTGGAGTTTGTAGAACTTCTTTCACAATCTGAACGCCTAGGAAGTCTGGGGCCATCCCTGTCAAACAGGCAGCCTTTTTAAATATCTCAGCTGTCTTCGGGAAGATGCCTTTTCTATTCTCATGTTGCTAGTGATGTTAGTTCACTAGATGTTAGTTCAGTCTGCCAGATCCACGGTAGCACTAAACCAGATTCCTGGTGTCCTCAGTGTGAGAGCAGGCTAGAAGCGGGTGTTGTGTAGTGTGTGAGACAGGAGGTAAACCCTCTCCTCCCGCTTCTCCCCTCCTCCTTTCTCCATCTCTGTCTCCTCCCCTCAGTCTCTGTGTGTGTCCCTCTCTGTTCCTGTCTCTCTCCCTCCTTCCTTCTAATTTTTCTTTTTAAATTTTTAGGTGTGATAACATAGAGGGAACAAAAATTTACCATCTTAGCCATGTCTCAGTGTACATTCAGTGGTGTTAAATGCGTTCACGTGATTGCGCGACTCATCTCCAGAACACTTTTCACCTTGCAGAACAAAAACTCTGTGCCCATTGAAACACAACGCCCCACTCCCCTCCCCGCCCCCCGCCAGCCCGGCACTCACCATCCTACCTTCTGTCTGCATGAGTTTGCCTGCTGCTGGTGCTTCCTGCAAGAGGATTTGTAGAGTGCCCATCCCTTGTGATTGGCTGATTTCACAGAGCCTAATTTCCTCGAGGTTCATCCGTGTCATAGCAGGTGTCAAAATCTCCTTCTTTTTTTAACAGTAGAATCATAGTCTACTGTTGGACGGACTGCATTTTGTTGGTCTGCCTGCTGATGGGCATTTGAGTTGTTCTCACGTGTTAGCTACCACGTGTAGGGCTCCTACTCGCTTGCTCCTGAACTTGGCTAGCTCTGTGCAAAATACATTGTGAAACTAGGATAGACTTCTAGAATAGAATAGAATAGGTTGCTTTAGGGACCCTGGGATTGGAGAGAGAACGCTGTCGGGAAAAGGCAGGAGCCCTGAACAAATGTATGGAGGCAGGAGGCATAGATCACTTGTGAAAGGAGATTTAGGGCACGGTCAGGCTGTGGCCGCAGCTCCCAGAGTTAGAGGGGATGATGCTGGCCTCCCAGGAGAGCAGATCTCCTGTGCTACAGCAAGGTACACACTCATTCGGGTTGTGTTTACTCTGACCCCCTTAGAGAGGAGGCTTCATTTCCTGGCATCCTTCAGCCTAGAGGTGTTGGGACCAAGGATCAGCTTCTCCGTGATCACCTCCCTGTTCTGTACAAACACATCTTCCTCTGGGTGCCGTGAGGCGAGCGATGGGAGGCCTCGAGGGGGTGTCTTGTCTCTCGGCCGGGACATCTTTCCACGGCTGGAGGGGTGCTGGTGACGGGGCCAGGCTGATCTTCAAGCATGGAAGGCATCACTGCCAGTTTCCTCTTATTTTGCTCAGCGAACTCTCCCAGTCTTCCCCAAGCAAAATGAAGTCCAAGTGAAAGTGTTGAATATAGGAAACGGTAACATGACGGCATCTTTTCCTGGAGTGGAAGTGACACTTCCTCAGATGAGTCAAGTAAGTGGAAAGAAATGCAACTTTCTTTTTTCTCTTCTGACCTGAGTTATAGTAGGCTTGGGAGACACTGATCTTCTTCATCTTTATGTAATTCCTACAAGTATGGAAGTGAAGTGCCTTAGTATCTCGGTCTCTTTGGGCTTCGCGCTAGACCAGTGTGCCTCAAACTTTAATGGGCATGTGAATCGCCTGGGGAATTTGTAAAATTTTGCATTTTTAACATGCTCTCAGGGGAGGGGTGCCATGGTTGGTGCATGGAACCACACTTTAAATAGCAAGGCTCTGTCTGTGGTTCTCTACCATTTGGCCGCCTCAGGGACATCTGGCAATTTCTGGAGACAGTTTTCAGTGTCACAACAGAGAACCTGCTGCTACTGGCATTTCAGAAGGAGGAAGCCAGGGAGGCTGACACACGGTTCCACAACCTAGACTTATCTGGTCCCAAAGGTCAGCCCGGCCCAGGCTGGAAAGCCCTCACCTGGATGGTCACTGGTCTGAATTAGAGGTTTTCAACCTGAGCTCCACATTAGCATCGCCTGGAGAGCTCTGAAAATTCCGACAGCCCAGAGGTTTAGATTTACCTGGTCTCCTTCCTGTTCAGCCACAGTGGAGAGCTGCTCCCTTGGCGCTTATGAAACTGAAGATCTTATAGAAAAAAGAAAATTTGACTTCTGGTGCCTGGAGCGGCTCGGGACTGATTTTCTCCCGGGTTATTCCTTTATCCCCGATGCTGTTCTCTGCCTCATGGTAGAGATGATTTCCGGGACATGTATTTTCAGAAAAAGAAACAAAAAGTAAAATGCTGTGCAAAAAGTCTAATTCTTGCGTAACACGAGACAACGTCATGATGGAGTCCGTGGTGGGGGAGGGCCGGTGCTGAGGCAAACCAATGCCGGCTCCCACAAGGCATTTTTTGATGTGTGTGAACATGAACCGAGGCAGAGCCAGACTCTATCCTATTAACTGTGACTCCTTCTCTCCCAATACAGACAAATGATTTTATGACTTTTGCTGGAGACAAACTGACAAGTATAAACATTTCTTCTCCTGGTTCACCAGTCAATGCAGTGACTTATAAGTTTGAGCAGGGCCATCGGCACACCCTTCTAGTGTGGGCTCCCAATAATTTCCAAGTGGTAAGTCGTTGGACACCTACAGCTGATTCTTTACTGTGTGTGATGTCGGCAACAGAGCCTTTCAGTTGTGTGACATTGCTTTAGCCCAGGTAGTATTGTGTGAGTTAGTCCTCAAGTTCTTCCTTCTTTGAGGATACAAGCCATTTGACTTTGAAGAAAACGTTGGTGGACGGGAAGGGTTAATATTAATTTAAAAATTTAAAAAGAACTTTTGTGGGGGAGGTGCCTGGGTGGCTCAGTCAATTAAAGGGTCCAACTCTTGATTCCAGCTCAGGTCGTGATCTCAGGGTTGTGAGATCGAGCCCCTCGTCAGACTCCGTGCTGGGTGTGGAGCCTGCTTAAGATTCTTCCTATGCCTGGCCCCCAACGCCCTCCCTCCAAAAAAAAAGAATTTGGGGGCATGGTAGTGGGTGTGTGTGAGAACATGCAAGTCACACAGAGTACATAGGTACATTCTTAGCAACTTCTTGAGATAAAATTTTACATACATCTTAAATTGTATTGGTTAAAAAATCACACTGGGTAATTGGAAAATTAAAACAGTCTCTGAAAAGAATATAGTGAAAATGTCAGGCAAAAGCAATAAAAATACATATGAGATATTTCATGACAAAATATCAGCATCTAGATGGGCCACGGAGCATATTAGGAAACCATGGAAGTAGAGTTGAACTGAGTGGAGGAGTGGGAGTGTTCTGTGAGGTGACCTTCTGTGACCTTCTAGAAAACTGCCGTATGGAATTAAGACTTTTTCGTCGTGTATTTTATTAGGGAGCTCTTGAGTGATTTGTTCTCAATTCTTGGATAGTCGTGTTCTGTGGAAGCACTAGAAAGCAAACATCAAAAATTGTAGAGACTCATTTAACCTCCAGGAGAATCGGGACTGAAGGATGGAGCTCTGCAAATGTTATCATACGCCCTTAGCTCCTAGGATAAATGTCAACATCGCTCTCCTTCTCAAGCGCTGAAATGGTCATCTAAATTTATTCTAATGGATTAGATTTGAAAATGCTTTCTTTCTCAGGTAAAGGATGGCCTTAACCAGAAGCCAGAAAAAGGAGAAAATGGCATCAGGTATGTACTTTTCTTTAAAACTCAAGTCTTATCAGCTTCTTATGGAAGTAATGCCTTCCCATAGTAAAGTCCCACTGCAACAAGGCTGTAAAATGAGAGTATAGGAATTTACCCCAACAATGTAAGGCGGTTCAACATTTTTAAAAGTATCAATTGAAATCATCTATCATCTTAATAAATTAAAGAGACAAATCCGTATCATCATACCCATGGATGCAGGAAAAGCATTTGATAAAATTCAGTGTCCATTCATGATTTAAAAAGAGCCCTCAGCAAAGTAGTAATTGAAGGGAACTTCCTGACTCTGAAAAAGGATGTCTAAAAAACCCAAGCTACCATTATAATGAATGATGAAAGTCTCAATGCTCTTCCCATAAGATTGTCCACACTCTCGACTCCTTTTCAACATCCTTCTGGGCGCCAGTGCAATGAGACTGGAAAAAGAAGTAAAGCATCTTAACTGGAAGGAAAGAAATAAAAAACTATTCCTACTTACAGATGACATAAGGACCTGCACAGAAGGTCCCAAAGACTCTACCAAAAAAGTTCATAGACTCAATAAGTGAGTTTAGATATGAGTGTAGAAATGTTACAAAATATAAGATCGATAACAAAAATCATATTTCTATGTGCCAGCAATGAATGATTGGAAACTGAAAAATTAAAACTATACAATACCTCCAAAAAAAGACAAACTACTAGGTACAAAGCTAAGAAAAACATATATGAGATTTGAGAACTAAAACTACAAAAGACTTATGAAAGAAATTAATGACGAGTGAAATCAATGGAGAGATATGCTGGCTTCAGTGGTTAGAGGGCTTAATACAGTGACAATGTCAGTTCTTCCCAGATTGACCCATAGGGTTAGTGCAATTACTATCAAAATCATAGCATTATTTTTCTATGATTTTTTTCCCAGTTTTACTGAGGTATAAATGACAAAATCAATTATATTTGAAGTGGACAGTATGATTCAATGTATGTATCCACTGTGAAATATTTACCAGAGTCAAACTAACACAGTCACCTTACAGTGAACTTGTGTGTGTGTGTGAGATGAGAATGCTTAAGCCCTAAAAAAAAAAAAAAAAAGAATGCTTAAGATCTAACTGCTTAGCACATTTGAAGTATACAATGTAGTGTGACATACAGTCACCACGTTGTACATTAGAACCTCAGAACTTACTCATTGTGGAACTAAATTTGTACCTTTCATACAACGTCTCCCTGCTTCCCACCCCTCGGTCCCTGGCAACCACCATTCTACTCTTTTTTTCTATGAATCCAACTGTTTTTTAGAATCCATATATACGTGATACCATGCAGTATTTGTCTTTGTCTGGCTTGTTTTCACTTACTATTTCTAGGTTCATCTATGTTGTCACATGGCAAGGTTGCCTTCTTTTTAGTGGCTGAGTAATGTGTCCTTTTAATATATACATATAGATACATAGACGTAGGTAAATTAGATTTCATTCAAACTGAAAACATTTATTCTGTAAAACTCACTGTTAAGAGAATGAAAAAGGTAAGCTACATGTTGGTATAAAATATTTACAAATCACATATCTGACTAAGTATCTGTATCCAGAATATATAAAATATTCTCAAAACACAATAGTAAGGAAATAACCCAGCTTAAAAAGAGCAAAAGATTTAGACGTTTCACCAAAGATATACAGATGGCAAAGAAACACATGAAAATAGGCTCAACATCGTTAGCCATTAAAAAATATAAATTAAAACCACAGTGAATTGTATGACATACCTATTAGATGGATTTAATAATTTTTTTTAAAAACTGACAATACCAAAGGCTGGTAAGGAGACAGGGCAACCAGAACTCCCATGCTCTAGCTAACAGGAGTGCAAAATGGTACAGCCACTCTAAAAAACAGTGAGGCCGTTTCTTATAAAGTTAAGTGTATACTTACCACATTTTACCCAGCTATCCGGTTCTTGGTATTTATCCTAGAGAAATGCAAACTTATGTCAACATAAGAACCTAAACATAATGTTCATAGAAATTCTATTCGTAATTGCCAAAGACTGGAAGTCACCCAATGACCTTGAGTGGGTAATGGATCAACAGACAATTGACTATAGACTATACTACATCCATACAACAGAATAGTCCTTAGGAAAAAGGAACTATTGATAACATGCAATAATATAAATGAACTTCAAACATATTGTGCTATGGAAGAAGCCTGTCTCAAAACTTACATAGCTATTATGTAATTTCATTTATGTGGCATTCTGGAAATGGCCGAAAAAAAAAAAAGATAAGGATGTGGGAACAGATCAGTGGTTGCCTTGGGTTAGGAGTAGAGGAGAGATTTTTTTTTTAAATTTTATTTATTTATTTGGAAGACAGAGATCAGAAGTAGGCAGAGAGGCAGGCAGAGAGAGAAGAGGAAGCAGGCTCCTTGCTGAGCAGAGAGCCCGATGTGGGGCTCGATCCCAGGACCCTGGGATCATGACCTGAGCCGAAGTCAGAGGCTTTAACCCACTGAGCCACCCAGGCGCCCCAAGAGGAGAGATTTGACTATGGGTCTGCATGAGGGAGATGCGGGGACCGATGGAACTGGTCCATATCTTGGCTGTGATGGTGCTTCTCTGAATCCAGACATGTGTTAAAATTCATAGAACTGTACACCAAAAAGCCAAATTTACTGTAAATATGCTTTTTTAAAAAAAGATTTTATTTATTTCTTGACAGAGAGAGAGAGAGAGATCACAAGTAGGCAGAGAGGCAGGCAGAGAGAGGGGGGGAAGCAGGCTCCCCGCTGAGCAGAGAGCCCGATGTGGGGCTTGATGCGGGGCTCGATCCTAGGACCCTGAGATCAGGACCTGAGCTGAAGGCAGAGGCTTAACCCACTGAGCCACCCAGGTGCCCCTGTAAATACGCTTTTTAACAAAGATTTTATTTATTTACTTGAGAGAGAGAACATGAGAGGGGAGGGTCAGAGGGAGAAGTAGACTCCCTGCTGAGTAGGGAGCCCAATGATGAGGAGCCCGATGTAGGGCTCGATCCTGATCTTGGGACTCTGGGATCAGGACTTGAGCTGAAGGCAGACACTTCACCAACTGAGCCACTCAGGCAAACCTGAAAATACACTATTTAAGTAAGATTGGAAAATCTGAATAAATTGGGGGAGAAATGAGGATAGGGCTCCTATTGGCCTCAACTCTTACCGCCAATCTCTGTTTCCCTGTGACACTCATTATTAACAATTTCAGATTTCAGCTTTTACCAGTTACGGTAAAACATGAACTAGTGGAGGGAAAGTGTATGATTAGGAGGATGAATATTAACTTACTAATGGCAATTGTGAAGAAATGGAATTAACTTTTCATCTCTCTTTACCTCTGGCTTGTTTCACATTAACATTTGTAATGTTTATCTTTGTGTGTTCTCCATGTGCTAGGTCAATTCTACAAATGATTAATAAACAGGATTTACAAGTTGACTATCAAAATATTAGTCACAATGCACTAAAAACCTGAAAGGGAAGGAAATGTAACTTTATATTCTTGAAAATATATTCTCAAATGGAAATGTTCTGAATGTCAAGGTTAATTGGAATAGCCTATTACATACCCTGAATTGTTCCATGGTTCTACATCTTTAAACCAAGGTTTTCTTGCACAGCTTTTGGGTTTTCCTGTGACTCACTTGGCCTCTTGTTGACAAAAGCATATGAGCCTTTACCTCCTGGGTGATCCAGAGAATAGACTCAGGGAATTCACCTTCCTCTTTGAGAACCAACTCTTCAGCATTCTCTTTGATGTAACAAGGGCATTTTGCTCTGTAGTCCTGTGATGCCACTGTCCTCACAGAATTTTTACCATTTGTCCAGGTTAGTGTCTTTCTTTCTTGAATTCTGGGTCACCTTTCTTGTTTGGCTGCAAACTTGTGCTCAGATATCTGACCAAGAAAATCTGTGAGGCAATTTGCAAGTCCTTGCTTGCCCAAAAATGCTTTTCTGTTCTCCTGCTTAGCCATAGGTTGGCCGCCATTTTCTTCCCAGAGTTCTGGAGGCTTGTCTCTATTGGCATCCAACACCTAATTGTGCTCAAATCCACACACACGCCATCTGCCACTCTCTGTAGTTGATTTAATTTTCCCCTCACCAAGCTTTATGGATCTTCTTTCTCCTTGATGTTCTCACATATCTCTGTAGTAAAGCTACATGTGAATGGTAGCCAGCACTATGTTCTTTTGATTTTTGGTTCCTTCTCATTTTCTTTGTTCTCTTCTGTGTGAGTTTGCTAAGGCTGCCATCACAAGGTACCACAGGCTGGAAGACTTAAACAACAGAAAATTATTTCCTCATGATTCTGGAGGCTTGAAGTCCAACACCAAGGCATTGGCTAGATTAGTTTTGTCGGAGTTTTGTCCCCTTGCCTTAGAGAGAGTCGCCTTCTCCGTCCTCACATGGTCTTTCTTCTGTGTGTCTGTGTCCTGATCATCTCTTCTTCTAAGAACACCAGTGATCTTGGATCCTTCATGACTTCATTTTACCTCTTGAAAGGCCCTACCTCCAGGGGCGCCTGGGTGGCTCAGTCAGTTAAGCATCTGCCTTTGGCTCAGGTCATGATCTTGGGATCCTGAGATCAAGCCCCACATCAGGCTCTGTGCTCAGTGCAGAGTCTGCTTTTCCCTCTCCCTCTGCCCCTCCCCTGACTCATGCACCCATGCACACATGCTCTCTCTCTCAAATAAATAAAATCTTTGAAAAAAGAATAAAGACCCTACTTCCAAATACAGTCACATTCTGCGGTCCTAAGGGTTAGAATTTTCAACATATGAATTGGGGGAGGGGTGGAGATACAATTCAGCCCATAACATCTTCTTTGTGTCTTCTGGATTGTTCTTCTGTCCTACACACATGCATATACATACAACTGTCCTAGCAGATCTGGAAGGAAATCCTCTGATGCTGGTCATCTGGCCCTTTCCTAATCTTTGCATCTGAGTCTCTGAGCTGGAAGTACCTCTGGGATGTCCTTCATGGCTCAGAACCATCGTTTTGATTTCTTCAGAAATGTCTCCAAAACTTTGGAAACTTCGAACAGTCTAAATTGTGGTACCCTTTCTTGTTCTCGTGCTATGCTAAAGCTTCATTCTTCTTTAAAATTGTCTTTGTTGAGATCTTGGGAAAGAAGGACACATCAGATCAGCAACATTTTACCCCACCAACCCACCCATGTAGTGAAAGGTAAGCCAGAAACTTTTTTCTTTTAATTGGCATCATCACATCCTCAGTGAATCAAAAGATTGATTATTTTAGCAATGTCCAAGAGACAATCCATAAAATAGGGAAGTTCTGAAAAACCAATGTCAGAAACTAACTGATAAATAGAACAACTTTGAGAAAGTCAGGAGGTTGGATTTTGGAGTAATATATGAATTAAAGAAAGAGTAGAGAGAATTTTAAACAAAATGGAATCGTTTTAATTATGTGGTATCCGTAAGTTGCAAGACTTCCGTGGACTACCTTCAACAGGGTCTTTTAAGTAAAGTGACAGGGGTGTCTGGGTGGCTCAGTTGGTTAAGTATCAGACTCTTGATTTCAGCTCAGGTCATGATCTCAGAGACATAAGATCAAGGCCTGCATTGAGTTCCACGCTGAGCATGGAACCTACTAAAGTTTCTCTCTCCCCACTCTCCGTTTGCCCCTCCCTCCAATTACACATGCTTGCTCACTCTCTCTCAAAAAAAAAAAAAAGTGACAATACTGGGGTCAAAAGTGGTTAGGATTTGATATTGATCTTTCTCATGAATTTTTTAACATTACATATTGCTATATATGTGTATATTTACAATGTTCCTGAGCATGTTTTTAAACTTAATATATTATGGTTCTGTGCATGTTCTGCAATATTATATAGTATAAAATATTTTAATATTTATCCATATTACTATATGTATCCCTTATCCACTCACACAAACCACTATATAATATTCCATCGCATGTATATACCACAATTTATTTACCCATTCTTCAAGGAAATTTATAGGTTATTTCCATTTTTCCAAACAGTACTCCAATTCCCATTCATATATGATTTTTTTTGTCCCCGTGTACAAAGTTTCTCTAGAGAGGTGGCCTTTAAAGCTTTTATCATGGGGAGCCTGGGTGGCTCAGTTGGTTGAACAACTGCCTTTGGCTCAGGTCATGATCGTAGAGTCCTGGGCTCGAGTCCTGCATTGGGCTCCCAGCTCCGCGAGGAGTCTCCTTCTCCCTCAGACCTTCTCCCCCTCATGTTCTCTCCCACTTTTTCTTTCTCAAATGAATAAGTTTAAAAATCTTTTATAAAAATCTTTTATAAAAAGATTTATAAAGATCTTTCATAAAAAGATTTTATAAAAAATCTTTTATAAAGATTTAAAAATCTTTATAAAACTTTTACCACAGCCAATAAAAATATTTAAGCATATACCTATAATGAATGAACATGGTATCTGTTAAAAATTATATATAATTATTATATCAAATTAATATGAGCATTATAAGTAATTTAAAAATATATTAAGAGAATGAGAAATTTTAAAAACCTTACAAGTATTTTTATTCATTAATGGTACAAAAAATCATTAATGTAGATGATGTGATTATATATGCTTTATTAATTTCTAAAAAGCTCAATTTCAGATTTAGAAATCTAGGCATAGGCATAAGCTTGGTTTTAAGTTCAGCTCATTTCAAGCCTTGGTTTCCATGACTGTCATACTGAAAAAGATCCTTCAAGGAGGTAGTATGGTCATAAGTATATTAAAGAGAAATCTTCATTTAAAGGTAGTTGTGAGTTTATTAAAATCATTTTGGTCCTGAGACAACCAGATACCCATGCAAAAGACTGATGTCAGACCCTACCTGAGACCACACACAAAAATGTACGCAGTGGATCATAAACCTAATGTAACTAAAACAATAAAATTTATAAAGGAAAAATAGCATTAAATCTTTGTGACCTGGAGTTAGACACTGGTTTCTTGGATATGAAGCCAAAAATAATAGTCACTTGGGCTTCGTCACATGGAGAGCTTTCGTGCTACAAGCGATACAATCATGATGAAAAGACAGCTCACAGAACAAGAGAAAATATTTGCAGATCATATAATTGATAAGAGATTCTGAATACATAAAGAACTCTTCCAGCTCAAAAGTAAAAAGACAAATAACCCAGTATTTTAAAATAGGCAAAGTATTTAAAGAGACATTTCTCAGGCGCCTGGGTAGCTCAGTGGGTTAAGCGTCTGCCTCTGGCTCAGGTCATGATCCCAGGGTCCTGGGATTGAGTCCCGAGTCTGGCTCTCTGCTCAGCAGGGAATCTGCTTCTCCATCTCATGCTCCCCTTTCTTGTGCTCTCTTTCTCTGTCAAATAAGTGAATGAAATCTTAAAAAAAAAAAAGACATTTCTCCAAAGAAAATACAGAAAAGGTCAAAAAGCCTAGGAAAGATGCACAACATCATTAATTATTGGGGAAATGAGAATCAAAAGCACATTGAGGCACCACTTCACACTCACTAGGCTCTAACCAAAAATCAAAACAAAAGCAACCAAAAAAAATGGTAATAACTCGAATCCCAAGTTCAAGGATGTCAAGTGTGGTGGGATGTGGACAAATCGGAAGACTTTTACACTGCTGGTGGGAGTATAGAATGATAAAATGATGCAGACAATTCGAAAAACTCTTCCTCAAAATGTTAAACAGAGAGGTACCCTGTGAGCCACAGCCGTCTCACTCCGAGATGTCCACCCGACTTCGCGGCTCCTGCTGACCCGGGTCAGGATTCCGTTCTCAGTGAGGCACCTGTCACACTACACCAGGTCAAATGCCCAGGGACTTCAGGGCCTGAGCTTAATTCAGAGAAATGTTGTCCCACTACCTAGAATTTGACCATTGTTACTTGTCGCCGCAAAGCGGATGAAATGTGGCCACATATTTTAGGAATGTACAGGTTAAACTGTTGTCTGCAGTCCTTGGGGATATGATCTTATGACTGCCCATCCTTTAAATTGGATAATCTGCTGAAAACTTTCCCTCAGCTGTCCAGGAAAAATCCACTAGACGAATTCGGGGCAGCACCCTTCTGGCTGGTGTGCCGTTTAAGAGCGTCAGGGTCTCCTATAGCCTGGAACACTGAAGGAAGGGATCTGATCTTCTGTCCACGCTGTCTCCATCCTTACGGTCCTTTGAAGGCAAGCCGCTCAGGCATAGAGGACTTTGCAGCCCCTGGAAGCCTTGAGACCCGGCACCAAGGCCTGTGGGTGCTGCACTCCCGTCTGTGTTCTGGCAGAGTGCCAGGCACCATCGCTCCAGGTCATGCAGACACAGAACTCCCTCTCGGAGGCGAGATCCCCAAAAGTGTCTCTGGTTGCCGGACCGACTCTTTTCTTCCTCTCCACTCTTTGGGGCCCCTCCCCGCTCAGGCTCCTAGAGGTAAAGGACAGATAATGGTTTTCCATCCCGAACCCCCAGAAAGAAGCCCAGATGTTCGGGTACTAAGCAACTTCTACTTCGATCCTTTAGTTCTAAAGCTTCTGAGCAAGGAATACAAAGCGTTGCCTTCTTGAAGGGGGAACCAGCTCCTGTTTCCATCCAGGCTAATATCCCAACACACCACTGAACTAGCTCCTAGTTACCAGGCACTTAGAACAGCTCCAGGCAGAAGACTGTGATCAGTTCTTGTGGGTGTGTTCTCATGAGTGCATGAACAATGACAGACCCGGGGTGGCTTCCTTCTGCCTTTATAAGTCTAGAACTCTTCCATAAACATCTTACGTCCCTTCCAAAAGAGATCACAGTTCAAGTTCAGGGGCATATGCTGTGACCTAAATAAAGTACCCCTTGGTCCAGTCACAAGACCGATGGTTTTCTGTTTCAGATTTATAAACAGTTTTGATGAGAGCTTCAACATCACAATGGGCGACAAGATTTATGTGGATGTCGCCAGTCACAATGCCAGCGAGTATCAGTTTTTTCCTTCGGGCGTGTAAGTACCTCTCCTGGACACGGTGCTCCCAAGTTCAAGGATTTCAAGTATTTTTTCCTTAAACACTACATTGAAGCTGTTAATACCAGGAAAGTTAACCTATATCATTCTTTCTTTCCACAGAAAATATTTTACAATAAGCTCAACCCAACAGATTCCGCAACAGTGTGAAATAGATTTCCAGTCATCCAACCTTGAATTTGGTAGTGCATTCACCTATGTCATTGGAAGGAAGGTCAGTAAGTCATTCTGTCGAATCAGAAGTTCTACTCAAACATTTAGGACCTGGTCATGACTGAAATAGAGGAACACTAGCATCTGTGTTTTAAACGGGCTTCGAATTCATTCAGTTGGCCACTAGTTCTTTAACTCACTGTTGACTTCAGTGTGCTGTTATTTTTTAGAATAAAAATAAACAGACGACTGAGGCCGACTAAAAGTCCACGTTGACCAGTATCTGATGCCTCTTCCTAGACTATTTACATGGACTTACAAACTTTGAGTTCAAAGAGATGGCAATGTTTTAAACAAACCCTGACTTTCACTCTACTCTCTGATTTAAGAGGAAAACGCTAGTGAACAGATTTTCAAAACCAAGGCCATTTCGTCGTGAGGACAAAATGCACTGTTGCATATTTAAAAAGGGTATATGGACTCATATTGCATAGAGCACTGGGTGTGGTGCATAAACAGTGAATCTTGGAAAACTGAAAAAGATAAAATTAAGATGTTAAAATAAATAAATAAAAAGTGTATTTATTTGACAAATCGTATGACATGGTTCTAGAAGTCCAAGCTCCATTTGCCTGTTTGAGCAGTTTTTATTCTAGAAGCAATTCTCCATTTTAATATCTTCTCTCTTCTATCTTATTGGTTTAGGATACCGGCTGCCCCGAACTGCACATCTTTGAAGATATTTCGCCCAACACAGTTAACATGGCTCTGCAGATCCCACAGTATTTCCTCATTACCTGCGGCGAGGTGGTTTTCTCTGTCACGGGACTGGAATTCTCATATTCTCAGGTCTCTTGGTCATTGTTTCTACCACCCTTCCCCTACCCCTACCCCCGTTGGGACCTAACTTCAACAAGCAATATATTTATAGTTTAAAAGATTCTGGGGGGAAGGGGGAAAGTTCTAGAAAGCATTATGGTATCTTCCATCAAACAAGGTGTTTGAGATCCCCCAAGTCATGTTTTTATCAAGTAATAATATGACTCTGTATAGCTTCTTGGGCGCATGTATCATACGACTCTGCATTCCCACATCCTATACCAGAGATTTACAGCCCCAAGGAGGGAAAGCTGTATTAATGATTGTGACCAGGGCCATGATAGGCAGCAGAGTCTATGTTCTGAAACAACTAAATGATGTCAACTGTCCATTATGGTGCTCATTTCTGGGTTGTGTCCACATAATCGTTAAGGCTCAGGTGAGATCTCTCCACAGCTACATGCTGGTTAAGGCCCAGCTTTTAAAAGCTAAAAGATATTGCTTTCAATTGTTAAAGATGAGATTCATGAGGTAAATTCTGCTGATTAGAAGCTAGTTTCTCAACAATTTCATCAAAATACAGTTAAGGTTGTTGTGACCCTACAATGCCTAGCACCTTTAAGTCTTGCGGTAAAGGTCGTAAATATGAGTTGGACAGTCCCTTTCTGTGATGACCTCACAATCGAATAAAATGACGATATCATAGGTGACAAGAGGGGTGTCGTGACGTGGCAGGGAAGCTCATAGCAGAGCAAGCTCCTGGCCCAGAGAGTAGCCTCCATTTAGGGGAAAGAGAACGGGATGGATGGCTCTGCTTGGAAACTCTTCTGTAGACATAGAATTGATTCATCTATAGATTTGTCCATTTAACTCAGGACAACAATGTTGTGAGGATGTGGAGAGTGAGAAACAAGGAATTCTCGTATGTTCGTACATGAGTGTTTGGGGTGTCTTGTTATCCAAGTGATAAGTCTTTTTATACGTGAACCCACATATAAATGTGAAACCCACTTTTGATGTGCATTTTTAGGGCAGGCTGCCCAACTGAATGCATCGGTAAGTTGTGTTCTCCAGCTGTGCCATTGCCATCTGGAGATTGACTGTGTGATATCTCCCCAGGCCCCCTCCAACATGAAGTCCGTGCTTCAAGCGGGATGGCTGTTGACCGTGGCTGTGGGCAACATCATTGTGCTTATTGTAGCGGGAGCAGGCCAGTTCAGCGAACAGGTACGGGGTGGGGAAAGAGACTGTGTGTGTCTGTGGTCATCGTGACGACTCTCCCTCACCACCTCTGTATACGCATGGTCGTCTAAGCTAATGGCTGAATAAAACCAGCCAGAGAGAGTGATGACCAAATGCATTTTTGGCCAAATGTGTGCCGATTCTTTGTATTTCTACTTGGTTATATACAGTTGGATAATGACAGACAAAATACCAAGATTTGCCCTAACATACCTATAACCTAATGTGGTTTACTATCAAAGGGAAAGATCTTTCCTAGCTTCTGTGACTGTTGCATAATGGCCCCAAGCCAGACATGTTTTCCAGAAAGTTTCATGTTACCTAAAGTTAGAGCCCTTCTAAGTATAGTTGTAATTTTTCCAGCTAACATCAAATGAGAGCGTCCCTGAAACTGAAACCCTCTCCTTTAGCATTTCAGTATATGTCTTGTAAGGGGGTCGTCCCTTACCCTACCAGTTTGTTCACGTCCCCCTCCAAGTTTCATCAGAGCACATGCCCATGCTGTGAGCTCATAACCTCAAGATTCTGCCAAAGAATAATGTGGGGGTCTTAACTTAGAACACTTCCACATGTTATTTTTTGCTCAAGAGTACTGTGTGCTGTCCTGCTGGTCCCCATCCTTCTAGAGGCCAACTCTGTCCCTTAACATGGATTTTTCAGAAATTTTCTCTCATCCTCCCAGAGTCTTGGTTTCTGCCCTCCAGTGCGGTTCCAAAACAATGTTATCTTTGTACTCGGGCATTCCAGAAAAGCTGGCCATTCCATATCTATGGTAGTCACCTACCAATTTTCCATCACAGTTCGATGTGTGCTCGCACAGAGCACCTCCTACCTAGACATAGCAAGAAAATGTACTCCCAAAGCACACCGTACCATAACCCGCATTGTTTTTGTTTTTTTCTTGCTCCAACTCCAATTCCTTCCAAGTGGGCTGAGTACGTGCTATTCGCGGCGTTGCTCCTGGTGGTCTGTGTAATATTTGCTGTCATGGCCCGGTTCTATACTTACGTCAATCCAGCAGAGATTGAAGCTCAGTTTGATAATGAGGATGAGAAAAAGAACGCGGAGAAGATGAATATATATTCCACGATGGCTCCCGTCTCACAGACACAGATGTGAATGTCAGGAAGCAAGCAGAGGATGGACGGGGGTCCAGAACGCGCCCTGACTTCTGTCCCCTGGTGGCAGGACACTCTGATGGGGAAGACTTTGGAATTGTGAACCACGAAAGCTCTTTTCCAAGCAACCAGCAATGAGCCTAAACCTCAGGAAGAAGCCTTTTTCTTTTAAGAAAAGTCATATTTAAAGCATGTACACACACATACACACACATACACACTCATTTCTACAACGGCAAATCCATACCCTGCCTTTAACTCCTTTTCTACCGCATAAATGAAGTTATTTTGGACTAACTAGTCATTTTCTGAAAGAGTGGCAAAGTTGCATATTGTTTGGATTCTAACTCTCTTTGGAAACACTGTTAAGTGAGGCAGGAGCTGGTGTGAAAAGTGAATTTACATGCTTTAGAATGGCATGTGGTAAGAACCAGCTAGTATTAATGGTTAACTTTACCTTTTGTTTTTTTTGTTTTGTTTTTTCCATGCCCTACCTCTTTTTAAATTTTGTGTGACTCAAAAGACCACTCAGGTAATGGCCAGTAATGATTTTTTGGAGTTTCAAAGATGAAATACATTCCTATTCTTAAGAATAAGAGTCTGGGGACGCCTGGGTGGCTCAGTTGGTTGGACGACTGCCTTTGGCTCAGGTCATGATCCCGGAGACCCGGGATCGAGTCCCGCATCAGGCTCCCAGCTCCACGGGGAGTCTGCTTCTCCCTCTGACCTTCTCCTCGCTCATGCTCTCTCACTGCCTCTCTCT
>PISX010012948.1:0-58635 GCA_004024625.1 Mellivora capensis
AGCCAGGTGGTGGGTATTGTGGAGGGCACGCATTGCATGGAGCACTGGGTGTGGTGTAAAACTATGAATTCTGTTACGCTGAAAAGAAATGAAATTAAAAATAAAAAAAGGAACAGTCTGGGGTCAGAAAGGCCAATGGAGAATCAAGGTGTTCACAAGACAGAAACCATGCTATTCAAATGGCCAAGATGTCAGTGTACAATGAATTTCCACCAGAGAACTGATGATACTGGTGTTGGCCCTTGCTTGAAACAAGTAAATAAGATGGACGATAGAATGAGCCCCATTCCAAACAGGGCATCAACAGCTATAATGATAACTTAGAAGACACTTGTCCTTGGTTCCAGAGTTTTCAATCTCAGAAGTAAATTGGTCATGAAGCCGGTTTCAAGACTCAGCTTTTAGCGTTGGTTAGAACCTTGGCCATATATTCTTAAGGCCACTCAGTTTTGGCATGGCTTAACCATTTGCTGCTTTGCCCCGCATATAGTAAATCTCTGACTTCTAACTCAAGTCTTGCCAGTGGAGCTTTCCCCATATGTAGATTCAAACATTTTGTGTTCTCTTAAATAAACATTGATTAGACGTATGGGCAACCACTGTGGACGCGGATCCTCTAGTCGCACACTCATTTTTAAATGGTTTCTCTTCATCTCTTACTGAGCGTCATCCCTTGCGTGGACAGTGCTCTTTTCACATGTTGTATGTTTTGTGTTTCACTTTATATGCCTCATAATAATCCTGAATATCTCAAAGTCTTTAAACTGGTCTATGTACAAGGAAAGAGTTGTTGGAAGCCTTAAGGCTGACGTTACCTTCTAAATCACTAATGATTGAATTACCCTTGGTATGGTTTTAGCACGAAGGCAATTTCCTTGCAAATTGGTAATCCATCTACCAATGTATGCTGCATTGTTCTGTTTCTTAGGGACTCTTGACTTCAACTAAGATTTCAAAAATTAAGCACATTTCCAAAATTAGCACTGGAAGTTAAAACTCTCCTCTTCCCCTTTTCTCTACACACATGTAATTATTTGCAGGGTTTCTGGGCCGTGCATGTAACGTACTGTTTAGGAGTACATGCTTTGGAATTAGGCAATCTTGGGTACAGAGTCAGCTTTATCACACTCAGTTTTGACACTGGCAGGCTTCCATCCTCATGTGAGCAGCAGAGTGGGGAGGATAATATTCACCTCTTGGAGTTGGTAAGGTTTAGCAAAATAATTTGAGCAAAATACTTTTGCCTCTTCTAAACTAGGGTCTCTTACATTCTGCATTAATGACATTTGGCCTGGATAATTCTTCGTTGTGAGGGGCTGTCTTGTGGACTATAGGATATTTCCAGCATCCCCAGTGTCTGCCCCCTAGAAGCTCCCCTCCCTCTCTTGCGACAGCCAAGAATGTTTCAAGACTTTGTCAGATGTCCTCTTTAGAGCAAAATTGCCTCAGGATGAGAACCACTGCTCTAAAATGATATGAAATGCCCCCCCTTCTTCATAAAGCAAAGTAATTGTTAAACATTCTCAGACTCCTAAGAAAAGAAACGTTGAAATGCATCAAACTACTGAGGCCATTTGAACTGAGACGCTGCAGAGAGCAAGTGTGTTCACAAGTGCCTAAATCTAGGAGGTCTGAGGGCCTCCCCCCATCTTCCCTGCCCTGCTGAAGTTCTATTAGTATCTGCAGTGAATTATTATGTAAACACTGCCAACTCCATTTCTCAAGTCACTGTTTCATCTCTCATTTGAAATCCCAGGTAGTAAAAGCTTTTCTTTTAGATTACCCCCAAATACATGATTTTTTTCCTACCTGAAAGCGACCCTTCCCATCTCATGTTCTAACATGTCTGTGCATTGACTCTTGGTAAATAAGGCAGTTGACCAAAAGATTAATGTGAACCAGCTGATCCTCAGGTTTGCCCTCCCACAGGCCCAGAGGGTTTTCTAACTTCGCATGTTAGGTCCATAGACTCTTGAACCTCAAAGAAAGTCTTTCCATAGCATCCTTGACTTAAGGTCCAGGATGTGACAGATAATGCTTTTGGACAGGTGGAAGTGAGAGGGGAGGGGAGCAAACAAACCTGTTTCCAGGAAATGGAGTCAGCTCCATGCCCTTCCACCACACCTTTCTGAAGGTTGAGTCCCAAACTCACACTTGAAATTGGGCACATTGCTTGAATTAGGGGATTGAGAGTGAAGCCTGGGCATGATCTATCCATAAACCATAGAAGGTTGCTTGTATCCCTCCTCTCCTCTCTCCCCCATTCTCCTTCCTTTGGTTGCATTGGCATGAGGACGAACTCCTAAGGAATGAGCTGACAGGAACAGGATTTATTTGAGCAGAGCTGTCTTCTCCCTTTGGGAGAGAAAGAAAAAGTAAATTAGTGATTTGCCCAACCATTATTTACAGTTCCAAGAAACAAATACAGTTGAAATCTAATGGGAAAAAAACAAACAGAACCTTAGAGACAGAGGTTGTTCACAAAAAGCTCGCCATTCCCACTCCAGAGTACAGCACCCATACGCCTTCAGCTCAGGTCAGTGGACATTTTGAAAACTAAACACTTACATGGGGCTTACAAGGCTTTCTATAAATAGTAACCAATTATTCGATTCTCCTATCAGTCATATGTGGTTGGTATTATTATTATGATTTCTTCTTCTTCTCATTCCACTGAAACGGAAGGAAGGTGAAGGGCAGAGGTAGAAGTAATTGGCCCGAGGTCGTGAAGCTAATACACGGTGGCTCTAGGAGTCTGATTTGTTAAGCAGTTACTAGATGTACTATATCCTGGACAACAAGGGAAAAAGTCTAGAGTTTTGAGGGGGAAGCCTCGAAATTGTTAGTCCTGGGATGAAGCGGTGAAGTACTGTTAAGCGCGCCTTTTAAAATTTTCTGTGTTTCTCATGATTTGACCTCTGAAGCCTTGCTGGCCCTGCAGAGAGATGCCCCTCCTGGGCCGACTCCTAGAGATAGTCAACCAGGGACTTGCAGACAGACTTTTCATAGGTAAACTAGCCAATCTGCAGTCCCTACCCCAACTACCCATTTCTTTTTTTTTAGCAGGGCTCTCATATTCCAGGCCACTGTTCCCCTGCCCTAATCATCCCAGGGCACCAAAACCAGAAACAGCCCCCTTATTCCTGAGCCTGATGAAATTATTCCCACTCCTTGATCCGAAGCCTGCTTACCTGCCTCTCCCATTTTCCCCCATGGAAACCACAATAAAAGCTCTTGCCCACATTTTTCCCTTGCCCTCTTTGCCTCCTGACTGACCCTAAGTATTTCCCCCATATGGCCCTGCCTGGCATCGTGGCTCCCTCCTCTTGGAACTGTCACTCATAAGCTGCCTTTTCAATGGCAGTTGTCTCCTGCTCCGTTGGCCCCACCGTACGTGAATAATAATAAAACCGACGTTTGAAAACAGTTGTGTGCTCATGTTGTTCCATACGGGCACTGAGGAGAGGAGCACAGCTGGGCACTGTTTGCAGACCACTCATAGCTGTGCCATACTGTGCCACCGTATGTAGTTCCTATGCCCTGTCTAGTCCCCAGCAGCTGTTCGATCCCCCCCCAGGCCTGGTTTGTGCAAGTGGAACAGATGACTGCATACTGTTCAGAAACTGCAGCCCGCGCAAACATCACTTTGCTTTAGCAGGACCACTTAGGAGATGCTTCCATCACCGCACGACTGCTTTGTCCATTCCTTAATTAAAGGAGCAGTGTGCCTCATTTAAAGCAGCAGTCTTGTAGAGAATTTTCTACGTATACTCTCAGGGCCGTGTTGGTGTCGGTTAGCCATTTCCAACGATGAAAGCCACTGGTGGCTGCCGAGTGGGTGCCAGTCACCTTTGGAGGCCTCCCTGTGGGGCCTAAGGCCCTCTCAAGCTGGCCTGGTCACTTGGTCGAGGAAAGACAGTTATATGTCAGGTGGGGAATCTAGCCTTTGGCACTTCACTCCTCCCCCAAAAGGTGACCATTTACCGTGATTGTTGAGAAAGAAGATTCTAAAACTGGGAGAAAGAATAGGAGGAAACTTGAAGTCTCTTATAGCAGAGGGTCCCTTAAAGCTCTAGTATTGATCCTCATGGAGATTTTTCTAATTTAATTCCTCTAAATACTGCACTTGTTGATTTTTTTTTGCCCCTAGCTAGCCAATAAGCTCAGATCTAACTGGTCTACCCTAGTTAGTTATCTCCCGTAAGCTTAGTGGCTTTCATCCTACATAGGTTTACAAGAACTGCTTTATAGACTTATAGACTCAGTGGGGCTCAGTGGAACAGAGTGTGGGGATGCATGAAAATACATGGGTACTGTGACTGCAGGTCTGTGTTTTTCTCCAGAGTGAAGATAAAGTCACCCAAAAGTGGACAGTGATTGGGCCCCCCGCTAACATATATTGGATGAGGGTATTTCCTGATGTTAGATCACTTAGGCTAGTTTCAAAGTGGGAGTTATGGTCTGGACCTCTGGGAAACATTTCCTGAGAGGATGAAAGAAAGTATTAACCCCCAAAGGTCAGGGTCTATGTCCATGTGGATGGCTAAGGGGTCATCTGTTCAACAGGGCAGGCAGCTCAGCAGAGAGAGAAGTGAACTTTCTTGGAACTGATGGAATAATTTTAAGTAGACTTCATGGTAATGAAACAAAGGTCTGGTGTGGATCCTACCAGGAAAGTATAGAGTCATATTCCCAATTCTGCTAAATTTGCTATGATGAGTAAGTTAGTTTTCTTAGTAACCAATTTATCGCACAGTTGAGTGGTGAATTGGTGGACCTCTCTCAGTGGTTCTCTACTGAGGATGGTTTTGTGATTTCTGGAGACATTTTTGGCTGTCACAATTCAGGGAGTGCTACTGGCATCTGGAGGGTGGAGGTCAGGGTTATTACTGAATATCCCACAATGCATAGGATGCCCCCCCAACAAAGAATTGCCTGGCTTCAAATGGCAGTAGTGCCAAGTTGGAGAAATGATCTTTATTTACACAGAACAACTAGATTAATTTTTAGGAATCTAGGCTAAAAATCAAGTGTCCAGAATGTTAAGAAATGGAGAAAATGGGGTGCCTGGGTCGCTCAGTGGGTTAAGTGTTGCCTTCGGCTCGGGTCATGATCGCAGGGTCCTGGGATCGAGCCATATGTCGGGCTCACTGCCCAGCGGGGATCCTGCTTCTCCCTCTTCCTTTGCCACTCCCCCTGCTTGTGCTCTCTCTTTCTGCCAAATAAATAAAATCTTTGGGAAAAAAAAAGAAATGAAGAAAATGATTGTTTAAAAATGAATTACTTTAATGCTTTAAGAATGACAAACATTTTCTGAAAAGTCAGCTGCTTTCTGTTTACTGATGTCTAATACTGAGACCATGCATAGCTCTCTCTGTGGGAAATTCTGTCATTCATTATTATTGTATACATTCTGGGAGTTAATTCTTTATCAAATACAGAAAAAAAATGTTACAAAAATTTTGAGTTCTGAAATCTTCATGAAGAAAAAAGCCATTCTGGGTATCTTCTCTGAGCAGTTCATATTTTGGGAGGTACAGCTTGTGTTGTTCTTCTCCTAGAGATACATTTTATTGGGAAGTGCTCAACCATGAAGGGCTAGGAAAAAAAGTAAAGAAAAATCTGATTCAAGATCTCAGGATCCCTTTTGTTACCAGATTTGATTGGGCTTGGACCCTTTAAACAGGAAACCGTGATCTTCTGATATTTCCAGATGTCTCAGATTGGAGGAAATTTAGAACAATGGATTCTTTTTCTCAAATGATCTTCGAGACCAGTGAGCCATTTTACTGTACATGTTCAATATTAAAAATATCAAAGGTCACTCTTATGCTATAGTTATTTTTTATCTCTTCCTCTCATTTGTATATGCTTTGGCCTTTGGAGAAGCTATAAGAAAGAATTATCTTAGCTCAAACTTCTAGAATGTGGAGGTCTGGCTACAATGGGGCCAGAACATCCTTAGGAATGACTACCAGGAGGATTTCTGGAAAGTGAAGGAATTCCTGCAGAGCCAGGGGAAGCCGAAGTATAGCCTTATGCTGTACCGTATGATGATGGGTGACAGCAAGGTGGTCTGGACCCTTGCCAAGGAGACCTTCGTGGCCACTGCCCCCCCAGCTCCACTACAGTCTTATCAGCTAGGTCCAGCAGATTGTGGTACCCAAGGGCAGTTAGAGGCTCCTGGGCCTGACCTCTGCCCCTTCAGACTTTGCAGGTTTTCAGAATACTGTTCCCAAATTCCGGTTCTCCAATCAAATTCCTGAAGTTTACACACCTTCGGGAAAATCTCTTTCTTGGTTTGGTATCTCTGACTCTTGGGCCTCTGCTCTGGTGGCGGCTTCTCTGGACCAGTGAGTCCAGAGACCAGAGACCCTTCCACAGCTCTCTCAGTGCAGGCTACTGGCTTTGGTGAGGGCAGGCAGTCTTTTCCCTCCTCCCCACTCTCCGGGAAGAACAGAGAGGATTTTCATGTTAATTTTCTTTTCTGTTTCTTTTTTTTTTTTTTTTAAGATTTATTTACTTACGAGAGAGAGCGAGCGAGAGAGAGCAGGTGAGGTGGGAGAGGAGCAGAGGGAGAGGAGAGAGAGAATGCTAAGCAGACTCCCCACTGAGCATGGAACCCGATGGGGGGCTTGATCCCGTGACCCATGTGATATGACCTGAGCCAAGACCAGGTGTGATATGCTTAACTGACTGAGCCAGCCAGGCACCCCTCTTTTCTGATTTTTGAAGTATTATGCAAAGGGCTGCCTTCTGGTAATTCTTTTTTTCAGGTTTAATCTTTATTTTAACAAATATTTTTAAGTGAAAAGGTAAAAAAAAAAAAAGGAAAACTCTCTGTACCTTTTAGAAATGATGAGCATATATTTACAAGGGGAAATATCCTCTTCTGTCCCAAAGGAAAATAGAATATTAATATCCAGGGGCGCCTGGGTGGCTCAGTGAGTTGGGCCTCTGTCTTCGGCTCAGGTCATGATCTCAGAGTCTTGGGATCGAGCCCCGCATCGGGCTCTCTGCTCAGTGGGGTGCCTACTCCCCCCGCCACCTGCCTCTCTGCCTACTTGTGATCTCTGTTGAATAAATAAATAAAATCTTAAAAAATTAATATCCACATCTTTAAAGTGAGTTCTTTAGTCCTATGTTTCTCAAAGTATGGTCTGAGGAACCTTTGTGATCTTAGGAGTTCCTTGAGGTTAAAATTATTTTCATAGTAAACTGAAAACAATGATTTGCGTGTTTTCACTCTCACAGCCTCAGGAATGTCTAATAGAATTTTTCCTGAGAGCACATGGTATATGATGGTATCATCCTGCTGATAGCTAATGAAATGCATGTTTATGTTCTACAACTCTACAAAGTTTTCATTACTAATTTGGTAAGTAGCAGTACATAAAACCACATAAATGCAAGCATTTGGAATCCTCAATGATTTGTGAGAGTTTAAAGTGGTCCTGGGGCCAGAAAGTTACGAGAGCCACTGTTTTAGTGAGTGATGGAGAACATTAATCAGGTTAAACAAAGATTCAGGACTCAGAATACTTCAAATACCACGGCTAAAGCCTGGGTCGGCATCATCTCTGATTGCTTTGTAGCTCTCAGGGAAGCAAAAGGCATTTGGATTCTGTGCACTGCTTAAAAGAACCAGAAGCAGTTGTCTCTGAGTTCTTGCTTCAAAGTCTGGTCCAGAGTTTCAAAATCACAGTGCTGTTGACATTTTGGGCTGGATCATTCTTCGCTGTGGGGACGGACCTGTTCATTGTAGGATGTTTTAATAGCATCGCTGGTCTCTGCCCATTTGATATCAGTAACAACCTTCAGTGTGATAATTAAAAAGGTTTTGAGACATTTCCAAATGTCTGCTGAATGACAAGTCACCATAGTTGAGGAGGACTGTCTCTTAAGTCAGTTCTCTGTTGCTACAGGACATTTCTGCTTCTATCCCACTGTCCATAATGGAGTCACATGGCTATTCCTAACTATAAAGGAGGATGGGTAACATAATATTTGTTCCAGCTGGACATATGCCAGCTAAAATTGGATTCTTTATTACTGTGGCAGAAGAGGAGAACAAGTACTGGGGGAGCCTTAAGTCTCCATCATGTATGAAAAGAAAAGTCATGCCTGAAACATTTGTGATTGTAATGGCACATTCTACCAACTTGAGACAAAAACAAGTCATTGGATTTTACTGATGTATTTAGGTCTAGAAATTTGAAGGTCGTTCTATTGAAAAGCTTCTAACTGGCCATTTTCTTTTATGTAAAAATCCTATTCTATTATCTGGGAGAGTTCATACATACCATTTATCCTTGATAGTTATGGGACAGGGCAAAATTCAACTACCAGAAGGAAATATGAAAATAATTATATGGGCTCTTTGCTTTTTCAGTTACGTTGCAGTCCAGAAATTTTTTGTGTGTGTGCAGACTTTCATACCGTAAAGCTAAATTATTTTTCAGCTTTCATTAAGCCTTCATCATCTCTCTCAATGCTTATTGTTCACAGGCAACACAATATTTATCGCCTAATGAAAATTAGTGTGATTTGGGTGGGGTTCTCTAAGAAGTAGGATCTGATTCTAGGATTCAGGTTCAAGGGGGGTGAACTGAGGAATACCAGTAGAGAAGTAGAAAAGAAGTGGGTGAGACCAAGAAGGAAGGAATCCAATAACCAGAAGATTATCAAACAAATTTCCACCTTAACCACTGGGCCACAATCCCATTAGGAGAAAGCAATGTAGACCCTGCCTCAGAGCTATCCTACCCAAGGGCAAGGCTACAGGGATATTTATCCTCCAACGGGCTTGGGGCTACATCCTGGAGCCTGAGCTCCCCAGCACTGTCTGGCCTGTGCCACATTTTCTGGCCGGGAGAAAGTCTTGGGCCCAGAGCTGCACACATGTGTAGGAGGATGCCATTGTTGTGCACTGGAACAGTGAATGCTCAGAGGATGTGAGGGCCACCGGCTGCCATCTGCTTCCGCCTGTAAGCTGGTAAGTTGGCTCAGCTCATTCCGCAGGCTCTGGCCAGCCAGCCTTGGTGTATATGTTCTATTGTGAGGTGACTGACATTGACTAAGCAAAGGAAAAGCAGCTGAAGCACGACCTCGAAAGGCTGGTGACAGAAAGCCTTACATAACGAGTAAGTATGCACGTTTCACCGACTTGACGCTCAGGAAGACAGACTTTAACACATGCGCCAAGCCAGTCTGCAAGAGCCCTGGGGATATAGCGTTCAATTCCAGCCCAAAGGAGAATGCAGAGTGACAATGGGAAACTGAATGTTTTCGCCCTTGTTTGACTGGAACATATCAGACTCATCCTTTCTAGGATGTTAATCAGGGACATCTTTGCGCCATACTTACTGTCAGATGTAAGCCAGGCCTCTGTTAATGAGTGTCTGGAATGCAACCCTAGGATCAGTGTCTGTTTCAACACAGATGGGCATGCCAATGAGAGGAGGTGGGTGGTTGTGCAATGTGGAAAAACAATATGGTGACCTAAAGAAGGGCAGATGCCCTCAAAGCTTCTTTTTTTAGAGTACATCAAAGCTGTTGACCAGTGCAGAGAAAAGGCCCAAGGTGGGCCTCTGTGGCCTGGTTTCAGCAGGAATGCTTATTATTTTGAACATAAGTAAACCAAAGGGCCTCGTATAAGGATCCAGAGCTTATCCGCAGATGCCGGTTGAGTCCACATCATTTGCAGAACACTGCATTACACCTGCCGACCCATTCCATACAAGATTGATGGAATTTGCTCAAGGAGATGGTATAGCTCGAGTCTACATGTGAGCAGGAACGATTCTAGAAAGCGAGTGTTGGTCAGTGAGCCGAGGGACATGATGAAGGAGGCATCAAGACTTCTCTGGGCGGTGGGGGAGGGGAGCGCATCAGAGGTACACCAGAAGGAGAATATCATAATTCAATTTGTGTTTTAGACCAAGGAGGGTAGCAGTGGTCAGATAATGAAGAGGCTAGAGGGGCCACTTGTTCATAATTTTATGTCTGTCACCCTTTATTGCAGTAAAAAAGGAGCCACGTGAGGCACCTGGCTGGTTCAGTGGGTAGAGCAGGTGACTCTTGATCTCAGGGTTGTGAGTTCGAGCCCCATGTTGGGTGTAGAGATCACTTAAAAATAATAAAATCTTTTTTGAAAAAGGAGCCATGTGATACTTCCAGAACATCTCTAATAAGTGGTTAAAAATATAAAACTAAGTTTGAGGGGGTGAAGGGGAAAAAAAGGTGAAGAAACTAAGAGGCCGTCAGTATACAGAACTGCACACTGTGAGATCTTGTACCTGTATGGTCCAGCACGGTAGCCTCTAGCCACATGTAGCTCTCGGGCACTTGAAAAGTGGTGAGTCCAAATGGAGATGCGCTATAAGGCTCAAGTGGGCACACTGGATTTCAAATACTAACATGGAAAAAATTGTAAAATATATTATTGATAATTTTTATGTAGGTTAACGTGATAATACCTTGGCTATATTGAGTTAAGTAGAATATAGTTTAAAAATTAATTTCATTTCTTTTTCTTTTTAATATGGCTACTAGAAAAGTTTAGATTACATGGTGGCCCTCACTCGTGGGTTACATTACATTTCTGTTGGATAGGGCTGTTCTATACCACATCTTACACCAGTGCCTCTCAACTGGGAGTGATTCCTGTCCTCCAGGAGACATGTGGCAACGTCTGGAAACATTTTTGGTTGTCACAGCTGGAGGGAAGAGTGTGTTGCTGACATCTGGTGGGTAGAGGCTAGGGATGCTACTAAACATCCTACAATACCCAGGACAGCACCCCTCCCCCAACAAAGAATTCTCCAACTCTGAATGTCAGTAGTGCTGAATTTGAGTGGCCCTAGTTTAGATGATGCAAAACTGTTTTGCTCATATTATCTCACTAAATCCCAACAACTCCCAAGACGTACTGGACAGCCCCCTACAATAAAGAATGATCCAGTCCTAAATGTCATTAGCACCAAGGCTGAGAAATCCTGCCCTATACCATCACTACAGGAGTGCTGGGAGACCTAACAGTGGACTACAGTATCAACAGACGTGTGAGGTTACGAAGGGTTTTCTCCAGAGCGGAGGCAATGGGACCCATAATAACATCCTTTGCCGCTCATTTGTGAATTGCCAGGCACTACAGCACGCACTTCTGTTGATGTTACTTAACCCCCATGAGAGCACGAGTGAGGTGGGCAGTATCTCCATTTTACTGGTCAAATTCCCTGCGGCTCATAGGGTTCAAGGAACTTGGCTGAGCTGTTGCATTCAGACAGTGGGGAGGTAGACTTGAGTCACAGCCATTTCACTCCAGTGCGGGAGCTTTGTCCACCCCAGAGACAAGGTCTCAACTGCTTCGAGTTCAGGTCTTCAGATTCCATTTCTTTTTTTCCCATGAAAAGGGCCACTACCCTGGTCTGGGCCACCTAACTGGTTTCTGCTGTTGACCACTTCAGTCCCCTAGTTCTTTTATCCACATCACAGTGATCTTTCCAGAAAGCCCAGACCTTTCAATATTTCTTTAGTTATACTTAAGATACAGTCCACACTCTTTGTCATGGCTTAGAAACCGTGATTTGGATTCAATAAATTTTTCTTAAGGATGCATGATATATTTTGGGTTAAGTGGTAAGAATAAAAATATAACCGCACGATGTTACGTTAGTGACTGTCAGTAATAGAAATGTAGCTTGAGGACAGAGCTGGTGATGTCTTTCTCCTCTGTGAACAAAGATTTGGGGGCAGTATCTTGCTCGTGTATAGTGGGACCCATGACCATTTGGGTAAAGACATGCTTAGAAAATTTAAATAACTACCAAACCAGAACAAGTTTATTGGAGTGAGATGACTACTTTGGGAGTTAGGTAGGATGATTTATGTTTTACTTTAAACATTTTTTAACTTGTTGTTGTTGTTGTTAAGAGAGGAGGGTGGGGAGGGGCAGAGGGAGAGAGAATCTTAAGCCTAGCACAGAGCCTTAAGTGGCACACAGGCCCACAGCCTTGACATCGTGACCTGGGCCACAATCAAGGGTCAGTCACTTAACCAACTGAACCACCCAAGCGCCCCAGATAGCTTTTACTTTATTTTCTTTTATAAATTTTTGTTTATTTGAGAGAGAAAGAGACAGAGATAGCAAGAGAGAGCATGAGTGGGAAGGAGAGGGAGAAGCAGGCTCCCCACTGAGCTGGGAGCCCCCTCCCAGGACCCTGGGATCCTGAGCCTAAGGTAGATGCTTAACTGCTTAACCTGCAGAGCCATCAAGGAGCCCCATATTCTTTACTTTAAATCAGCAAATTTGTTTTACTTTAAATCTACAAATGAACGGTACTTTGTGGGGAGAGGCTCTGATTTGTATCTTTTGTCTGTATCTCCGGCAATAATAATGTACAGTAGGCTTTGCTAAATAGCTGCTCTCAGTTAAATAGAATACCTAATGACAATCCTGAAATGGGTTTTGAAAGTATAAAGGCTCCTAAGTGCCACCTAGTGGTAATGAGATGATACCTCACACAATATATTTAAAACTGTGTTAGTGTAAATTTGTTCTCTTTATCCTGGCAACCCCAGCATGACTTAAGACCTATGAATATAAAGCACAAAAATAGTGTCTCCTTAAGAATATGCATTCTTACACTTTCCTCATTCATTTCACCTAAATTAGCATCACTCATCTGTGTGCCCCCACCCCTTGCCTTAGGCATCAAAAAAGAATTTTTTTTTGTCTTACCCATGTTCTTAACGCTTCTATATGCACTGAATTTAAAAGCCAAAACTCTTAAAGTGGAAATGTTCAGGAGCGTGTTTATGTTATTATAATACCAAAGGAACATGGCTAAGAAATGACATCAACTAATAAAGAATGAATGGGTGGGGAACGATGTGTTTTTAAAGAAACAGCGCGTGCTTGCCCGATGCTTCTGTAATCCTTACTCACTTCTGCACACTGGCTCAGTGCAGGTTGGTGCTTTTGTAGGGTCTGAGAGGGGCAGGGCTTCTCAGAGGTGGATGTGCGTACAATCCCCCGGGGGAACTTACCAGCGCTTGCAGGGGACCTGCGTTGCTTCATCTTAAATATCGGTGTTGCTGGTACTTCTGGTCCAGGAACCCCACTTTGAGTAGTGAGAGTACTGCGCTACTAAGGGCAGGACCTGGTGGTTTGTTTGTTTGTTTTCCCATCTCCACAACCTTACATGATTTTGGCTTTCATGGCTAGGACCACAGGGAGCTTTCGGGATTTTGGACAAAGTGGGGATGAAAAGGGAATGGGAATTGAAACTCAAAGCTTGGGATGGCTATCATTGCGCTTTTTGCCAGAGGAAAATCAGTCCCTTGTTTAAACCTTCTTCATGCTGCCTTGTAGAGTTTTAAGAGCCCAGCCCAACTTAATGCCACTGAAACAGTCAGACAGAAATAATGAGATGCTTTGCTTTTTCCTGGTATTGTTAGTCTGGGACATTTGGAAATAAAAATTACTTTGAATTGTACTGTTAGCATCCCGTGAAATGAGAGTTTTAAATACTTCAGTATTTCATTGGTTACCATGATCTGTAATAGATCTTTTCCAAGAATTCTATGATCCTGTGTATTATACTTCAATTAAAAAGTAGCAAAAAATGAATTTTACTCTATCATTGTCATTTTCTTGTTTCTATAATAATTGACGTGGTCTTTGGGGAGATACTTAGGATATTTTTAGTTTAAATAGAGGTATTTTCAGAAGTGCCGAAGAACCTAATAAATTGTCAAAATCCTAACAATATCCAGAGTTTGTCATCTATTTTTGGAGAATGGTTTTCTCTTGATGTTCATCTAAGTGTCTTTACCAAAGCCTAATAATATTGATGGAAATTAAAAATAATTTCTAGTCAAAAGCTATAATACCAAAGTCATACTCTGAGCACATGAATAAAGACACACCTGATCATAGTGGATACTTTTTTTTTTTAAAGATTTTGTTTATTTATTTGACAGACAGAGATCACAAGTAGGCAGAGAGGCAGGCGGAGAGAGAGGGGGAAGCAGGCTCCCCGCCGAGCAGAGAGCCTGATGCGGGGCTCGATCCCAGGACCCTGAGATCATGACCTGAGCCGAAGGCAGTGGCTCAACCAACTGAGCCACCCAGGTGCCCCGTGGATACGACTTCTATACACATATGAGGTCTTTGTACATTGTAGACTTATAACTGAAAGAAAAAATTAATATAAGATTTCTTCCATTTAAAAATAGAGTGAAACAAAAACATAAGACATTTTATATATTCAAATAATTTTGGATCATGACAAATTTTAAAGCAACAAATGGCAAACAAATGGGAATTAGCTGTCTGGTGCAGTTTAGATTTAAAAATAAATGTTATGGCACAAAAAAGGAACTCCTTTCAGTGGGTGTACTTAACAGACATGAATGAAAAGTATATCCGGGAAAGAAAGGAAACCGAGTGACAGGAATGGTGTGGGGTTCAGGTAGGAGGGATATCCTAGACCAACTACAGAATGCTTCTTTTTATTTCATGTTATTTTTTATGTTGCCAGGAGAGGGCAGTCAGTCCCCAGACTGGAAACAAGCTAACAAATTAAAATTTTCAAGTTTGCACTCACCATTTCCAGAAAGCATTGTGGTACGCAGAGATTTTTTAAAAGCTTACCCCTACTGCCCATTCTGTTGGCCATAATTGGAAGTTTGATGTGCATGGAGGGCACTAAACCAGGAGTCTTACAAACAGATCTGAATTTGGAATGGCTTTGCCCTAGATCTTAGCAATTCTGTGCCTGCAGACAAGTTCATGAACATCCTAGAAGACTTTTCATCTTCTATGTGGATGTGATAATACCAAACCTGCCTTCTCGAAGAGTGGCAGTTTACGAGGTCATGTTTGTGAAAGGCCTGTCATTTGTTCGCTCCTTTGTTCGTTCGCTCATCATTTCACTTGCTCAGTTACACGTTTGAGCCTTAATATGTTGCGATGCTGGATGCTGAAATACGAAGGTGAGCATCTCACGGACTTTGCCTTCAAAGAGTGCGTGGCTACCGGGATAGAAACAGGATGCTGGTGCCATGACAGCCCTGCAAGCAAAGTGGAAGGCCAAGGGCGCTTGCTGGGGGCTGCTCTCTCCTTCAGAACCCTGCCATGTTGTCCTTGTCTCCCGTTGCTCTACTCTTTGCTCACTCTGTTTTAGCACACAGGTCTCCCAGCCCTCCTTCCGACTCACGTTCCCTACTTCCTTGGGAATTTGTGCTTGCTATTCCTTGCCTGGAAGGCTTCTCCCCTAGTTACCTATGCGACTCCCTCTGAGGGATTGTTTTTAAGTCGTGGCTCACATGCATGGTCCTTAGAGAGGCAGCTCGAGAGCATTCTTGAAAGCCGTGGTTTGGTTACTCTGTATTTTGGTGTCCCTCAGTCTGAGAATTGAGACCTCCCTCCCTAAGGCATCTGTTATATGTACTGCATTAAATTCTCTCCTCTGGATCTAAATTGGTAATCACAATGCATCATCTTTGGGGAAATTGAGAAAATAGTCTCTCAAACCCCTTTCTGTGTTCTGTTGAGGAAAGCAATTTGAGTCTGTTTTAGCTTCTTCATAAAACTTACCACTTCCCAGATACTGTATTATAAATACATTTGCTAATTTGTTTTTCTCTCTTTTTTTTCCTCACTAAAACACAAGCTCCAAGAAGATAGGAGCTCTGGCTTGTTCATTGTTGTATCTCCGGCATCTCGAACGGTGCCTGGCAACATGCCCTCGTTGGGTGGATGGCTGGATGATGAACGAATGAATGAAATGTTGAGAAGGCACTTGAGAGAGAACGCTTGATCTGGATCTTATAAGCTACGCAGAATTTTACTTGGCAGGTGGGAGTGGGAAAGCTATTCCAAGTAGTAAAATAGCATGGTTTAATGAAACAGGCTTGTAAATTTGAGAGTGCCATATCCAGGTAAAGTGGTGGCTTTCTGAAGGAGTAAATCCATATGCTTTTTAGCCTTTCTCAGGTTTATTTTCCTTCTTTGAGGAATATTATAGACTGGATACATATTGTATTATTCGCAGTACATTTTTTAAACAAAAATAAATTGTATTCGCTGGGCAGACACCTCCATCTGTTTACAGTCTTAGGTGCTCAGGAAAATATAGGTTTTAACATTGGCCTAAATACTATATATAATCAGAAATTTAACCCACCAGGGAAAATATTGTTGGATAAAATTTCAAATCTAATACATTACTTTGGCTTATCACACTTACTCTTCTCTCATTAATAAAAGAACTAAATGTCAACTCATTGATTAAAACAATATTCCTTTTTTTTAAAAGATTTTATTTATTTATTTGACATATAGAGATCACAAGTAGGCAGAGAGGCAGGCAGAGAGAGAGAGAGGAGGAAGCAGGCTCCCCGCTGAGCAGAGAGCCCGATGCGGGGCTCGATCCCAGGACCCTGAGACCATGACCTGAGCCGAAGGCAGAGGCTTAACCCACTGAGCCACCCAGGCGCCCCTAAAACAATAATATTCTTGTAGTGGGAGAGAGTGTCTTTTCAATAATGAAATGTATATGCAGTCACCATTAGATCTGTGCTACTCAGAGTATGGTCCCTGGACCAGGGTTTGTTCTTGGACAGTCCTTTCAGGTTTGCAGTGAGATAAATCAAGAGAAAGTACACATCTAGAAACTTTCATAGAAATTTAACAGTATAATTTTATATCTATTGAATCTAATTTTAAAAATTAGGTTTGTGTACATGACATGATACTATTTATAGAGAATCCTAAAGATGCTGCCGAAAAACTACTAGAACCGATAAATGAATTCAGTAAAGTCACAGGATACAAAATTGATATACAGAAATCTGTTGCAATTCTATATGCTAATAATAAAGTAGCAGAAAGAAAAATTAAAACAGTCCCATTTATAATTGCACCAAAAAGAATACCAAGGGATTAAGTTAACCAAGGAGGTGAAACACCTGTACTCCAAAAACTATAAAACACTGATGAATGAAATCAGAGACAACACAAGTAAATGGAAAGATGTTGTATACTCATGGATCAGAAGAACCAGTATTGGTAGAAAGTTCACACTGCCCAATGAAATCTACAGCTTTAATTAATGCAGTCCCTTTCAAAATACCAATAGCATTTTTTGCAGAATTAGAACAAATAATCCTGTGATTTGTATGGAACCACAAAAGACAATGAATAGCCAAAGCAGTCTTGAAAAAGAAGAACAAAGCTGGAGGCATCATAATCCCAGGTTTCAAGATATGTTAGAAAGCTATAATAATCAAAACTGTATGGTACTGGCACAAAAATAGACACATAGATCAATGGAATAGAATAGAGAGCCCAGAAATAAACCAATGCTTATATGGTCAACTGATCTACGAACAAGGAGGTAAGAATACACAATGGGGAAAAGACAATCATCTCTTCAACAAATGGTGTTGGGAAAACTGGACAGCTACATGCAAAAGAATGAAACTAGACCACTTTATTACACCATCCACAAAGATAAACCCCAAATGCACTAAAGACCCACACGTGAGACCAGAGAGCATACAACTATTAGAAGAAAGCATATACAGTAATTTCTTTGATGTTAGCTGTAGAAACATTTTTCTAGATATGTCTCCTCAGGCAAGGGAAACAAAAGTAAAAATAAACAACTGGGACTATAACAAAATGAAAAGCTTTTGCACAGCAAAGGAAACCATCAAAAAAACAATAAGGACATCTACTGAATGGGAGAAGATATTTGCAAATGATGTATCTAACGAAGGGTCTGTATCCAAAACTTGTAAAGAACTTACACAACTCAACACCAGAAAAACAACCTGATTAAAAATGGGCAGAAGACCCAAATAGACACTTTTTCAAAGGAGACATACAGGTGGCAAGCAGACAATAGAATAGTTGCTCAACGTCACTCATCATCAGGGAAATGCAAATGAAAACCATAGTGAGATATCACCTTAGACCTGTCAGAATGGCTAGACTCAAAAAGACGGGAAATAACAAGTGTTGGCGAAGATGTGGAGGAAAAGGAACACTCATGCACTGTTAGTGGGAATACAAATTGGTACAACCACCCTGGAAAATAGTATGGAGTTTCCTCAAAAAATTAAAGATAGAATTACCATACGATCCAGTAATTTCACTACTGAGTATTTACCCAAAGCAAATGAAAAACCTGATTCAAAAAGATATATGCAGAAAGGTGGAATGCACCTAGATTTGTTGCAGCATTATTTACAATAGCCAAGATATGGACGCAGCCTAAGTGTCCATCGATAGATGACTATAAAGAAGAGGTGGTGTATGTATAGAATGGAATATTACTCAGCCACAAAAAGAATGGGATCTTGCCATTTGCAACATGGGTGGACTTAGAGGGTATAATGCTAAGTGAACTAAGTCAGGTGGAGAAAGATACCCTGTGATTTCACGTATATATAGAATCGAAGAAAACAAACAAATGGACAAAGAAAAAAAGAGACCAAAAAAAAAATATTTATTTATTTATTTGACAGACAGTGAGAGAGGGAACACAAGTATGGGGAATGGGAGAGGGAGAAGCAGTCTTCCTGCCGAGCCCGATCTGGGGCTCAATCCCAGGACCCTGGGATCATGACCTGAGCTGAAGGCAGAGGCTTCACAACTGAGCCACCCAGGCACTCCCCCCCCCAAAGCCCAGACTCTTAAATACAGAAAACAAACTGGTCGCCAGAGAGGAGGTGGGTGGGGCTGGGATGGGGGAAGTAGATAAAGTGGATTGAGAGTACAGTCATCAGGATGAGCATTGAGTTTTGTATAGGGTCAAACCAGTGAATCATTATACTGTGCACCTGAAACTAACTTAACACTGTGTGTTAATTATATTTTAATTAAAATACATAAAAAATAAACTAGAAAATTGGGTTTGTGTTTTATTTGCCTTTCTTCCATTTTTGAGGAATTTATTTTGTATTTATTACATTGTACAAAAGTATGAGCCTGCAATGGATCAAAACCAGAAAACAGAACAAAATCCTCGTCTTTCAGTACAGGTCATTTGAGGAACGTTGCTCCAGAATGTGGTTTGTGCTACCTTTAGTCCCACAAAATTTGAACTATAAGTTTGCTGATAGGTACATTCATTCTCTTTAATTACTGGGTGGTTTTAGCAACGTTTTGAGAACTGAAACCATTATAGTCATACATGGGTGCCGGAAAGCCTATGAGTTTCTGGTTACTTGTTTGTTTGTGCATGCCTTGGAGACCTGTTGGAAAACTCAGAAGTTTAATAGTGGACTTTTGCTCTGGGAAGCCTAGCATACTTGACCCAGAGACAAAACCATTAGTATCCAGAATATGGGTCCTACTGCATGAAGATCTTGCTGTATCTGGTTCAGTTCTAGGTGGGCTAGGGCAGTCTGTTTTTTAGAAGCCCTAGATTTCACAACCTCATTGTCCATTGTAGTCCTTTCAAGGCATCCAAAGAATCTGCACTGATAACATTCTATAGATTAAAAGGACAGGCAACCTCGTCTGTAGTTTCCTATATTCGGAAACCCTGTGGACCATGCTAGGCAATGCAATGCAAGGATCAGTGGAGCCTACGTCAGAGGTGTGCCTGAACAGAATGAGAGGATGGGCCCTAGAGAAGCTGGAGCTCACTAGCAGTGTTTCATCTCACTCTGTGCTGAAAGGTTAGCAAATATTTTATATGAACGCGTCACAGGAAGGCACTATAAACATTGTCTGTTACTAGAATAAATAGCTGAATGGACTGTCTCTTCTCAGAATTCTGGGTCCTGGTTCTTCAGTGATTACTCATACAAGAACGTGAATCTTTAGACGAAGTCTCCTGAAAGAAGTCCAGCCATACTTCTTAAAAATTTTAATAGAAATCGTAAAACTAAAAAAATTTGTAAAACTGAAATGAAACTCGTATCCACAGATCCTTAAATCTTTTGTGCCCTTGTGATCAGGCATATTCATGTGATATAACATTGCCAGACTTAGTAAATAAAAATACAGGATACCCAGTCAAACAAATTTCAGTAAAACAGTGAATTTTGGGGTGTAAGTATATCCCAGTGCAACATTTGGTATTTAGTGTAAGTATGTCCTATGCAATACTTTTTTAAAAGACCAAAATGGACAATAAGGTTTGAACTCCAGGGCTTCTAGAAAGCACATTGACCCCAGTCCATCTAGAATCATGCTTTATTTGGGACATGCTTATACAGAAAATATTCCTTGTTTGAAATTCAAATTTACCTAGCACCATCAATGAAAAGCTGTGGGAACAGCAGCAGAAGAGTGGTTAAGCTAAGCTAACTATCATGCATTAAGTAGTCACTGCATACCAGGTTCTGAATTGCAAGTTTTATATGTATATCTTCTTGTTTAAATTACTCAGAACTCATAGATGAAAGGCATATCATTAAAAACCTTGTTTCACAGATGTGCAGCTCGGGCTTGAAGACATTAAGTCACTTGTCTAGGGTCAAATGGCTACCGAGTCATAGAGCTAGGATTCAAGCTCACATAGAACTTTGCAACACATCGGTGTAGTCCAAGTGGCATTTAATAACACTTTGGAAGCAGATGGACTAAAAGAACACCCCCATCCCCATAATTAGCAAAGCATCATTGAGATGAATGCTTTAGTCTTCTTCAACCACTGAAGTAATGGTTTCTAAAATTTTCATGTATGAAGACCTCCTCCCCATTTTTACCTCTCATGGTTCAAATTACTAATTGTGATAGTTTTAGTATTTGTTGTCTAAAAAATCCCACAATGGCAGAAATTGGTAAATTAGGTTGTGCTTTAAAAATACATTCATATGATTTTTCACAGTAGCATCGAACCACCAAAAAAACCAGTAAAATAAATACTTTGAGATAAATTATTTATTCGGGAACTGATGCTTGGTGTGAGAAGATATTTAAGGATTCCCCACTTCACCTCCAAACATCTATGTCCTGCTGGTTGGAAATCTCTAAATTAGAGCAACTAAATCTTAGATTCCAAACGAATGAGCTTCCTATCCCTGAATGCAGAAGTGAGCTCACAGGAAAAGAGACAGAGACTACTGGAGTTGGGGAGAGATGCAAGGGGCAGGGGAGTGCAGGGTCAGTGATTTAATTCTGGACCATAGTAGGTGCTTCTGGTTCCCTTCCCACATGCTGCCCACATCCACCCAAGGACTTTATACTGTGAACACCTGAAACTCTTTATTAGTAAGCTTCCTCTTCCACCCCTCCAGACTTGTGTGTTCAGCCAATAACAAGGCAATCTGGAAACAGCAGGGAGTTCCCCCCCACCCCCCACCCCCGGAAGCAACCCTTGACACAACCAGCTTCTTTGCCTCTCAAGTGGGAAGACTCTGACTCAAGCTCTACACAGTCTCCCAGGGAGCCCAGCAGGCTTGAGCCCCAGTTGTCCACAGTAATCATCTGCTCATTAATGTGCTCTGAATTGGCTGCCTTCTCCTCCCTTCCAAATGCTTCTGGGGAGCTCTTCCCAATTGAACTACTTGAGTGTACATTCTCATTATACTGTCTGCTTCTGGGATAACCTAAGGTTAAGATAAGGATGAAGAAGTGTTTCTTTTTTATATATATATTTTTTCAAAATCTGCCATGGGTACCAGTGCTGGAAAAGATGAGCTCTCAGTTCTTTTTTCTAGTATTCAGTGCCTTGAGAATGAGTCTAGTCTTTTGAGAGTTAGGTTTGTGAGCCTGGTTAATATCCGTTCTCGATGGGGGGGGGGGGCTATGTGGCTACTAACAAGATGTATAAATAGAGCTTAGTGTCAGTTAATCATTCTTGCATAGATTCTTTTCATCTGTAAATTTTGGTCACTGTACATAAAGAATTGACAGGTTTTTATATACATCACATGGCGAATAACTGGTGCCCTTCCTTGCCTCCCTCTTAGCATCTTTTTGAGGCATTTTCCTTGAACTAAACTGTGAGAGATAAATTAGATTGTTTTATTTGGTGAGAAAGTTGTGTAAGAAAACTGATGTATCCATTCAGTCTCATGCCTGGCGGGATGGGGTAGTGAAAGTGGAATTAAACTGGGAGTTGGGATTCTTGATTTCTGCATCACCTTGGAAAATCCTATGACCTCTCCAGATTTCCCCGTTTCCTTGGGGACCAAATTATCTAAGAATCCTGGGGTGCGTGGGTGGCTCAGTTGGTTAAAGCCCCCGCCTTTGGCTCAGGTCATGGTCTCAGGGTCCTGGGATCAAGCCCCGCATCGGGCTCTCTGCTTGGCAGGCAGCCTGCTTTCCACGCCCCCCCCCCCCACCTCTCTGCCTGCCTCTCTGCCTACTTATGATCTTTGTCTGTCAAATAAGTAAATACAATCTTAAAAAAAAAAGGAATCCATCCACCAGTAACTGGGTATGATCTTTCCCCTCAACAGAACCCCTCGTGTAAATTGCAAAATTGAAAGGGATGCTGGATTAAGGACAGACTTCAGCATCTCAGACTTTTTTTCTGCTCAACCACCCTTGGAAGGAGGCCATGCCTGCAGCATCTTGAATACCTGTGAAGATGGGTATATGGTTAGGATAGGCTAGAGGAGTGGTTCTTAGCTAGGGTGATTTATTCTCCCTGGGGTACATTTGGCAAAATCCGGAGACAATTTAGGTTGTCACAGCTGGGGAGGCAGAGTGCTTTTGGCTCCGGTAGGGGTGCAAGACAGCCCTCCACAACCAAGAATTATTCAGCTCCAAGTATCATTGGTACCAAAGTTGAGAAATCCTTGGCTAGAATAAGGCAACAAATAGACCAAAGCATCTAATGGCTCCAAACAATAGAAATTACTTTTTTTTCTTCTTTGACCACCTAGGATGCTTCAAGCTAGACTGAGTTGGAGTTGCGAGAGTCGAGGGGGATAGAATCAGCTCTTCTCCATGCACAGATACCATCTGATGGTGCTCTTCTCATTTTCATGTATTATCTCCAGGGCCACACTAGGGTCCTTCCATTCCAGCTGCTGGAATAGGGAGACCATAGGGACCAGCATGTGTGGGAGCTTTATATGTGCCAAATCTGGCAGCATCACAGTACTCTTCCTGTCATAGTCCATTGGCTAGAAACCAATCAATGGCCACTCCTAACTGCAAGGAAAGTTGGGAAATGTGAACTAGTCATTTACTCAGAAAACAAGAGGAAAAGATATTGCTGACTGCTTATCCCTCTTTGCCCTAATTGGGTAGCTGCTTCACTTTCTTTATTCTAAAAATGAGAGTGGTAATGATACCTTAGGTGTTGAATACCACTCGTATGCTTTATGAATTTGCATACATTTTGCATGGGTTAATTCATTTAATTCTCCCAGTTGCCTAATGGGATACGTCCTGTTATTATTTTTGTTTTGCGTTTCAGGCAGCAGAGGCATGAGAGGTTAAATAATTTCTCCAAAGTCTGCAACTAGTAATGTCCATGCCCAGCTATGAACCTGGGCTGTCTGATGCTAAAACCTGAACTCTACTCACTGTACTATCATTCGTTATTTTCTCCTTGAGTGTTTCTATTCCTTCTACTGAATCCAAATCTGCCTTTCTGTCCATCTCCCCCCTCCCCCTGCCGCCCAACACACACACTTGCTGGTTGTTCTTTTGTCATGGGGGAGAAATAGACCAATCATTTTTTAAAAGTTTTTAATTTTAATTCCAATATAGTTACTATGGAGTGTTCTGTTAGTTTCAGGTGTACAATATAGTGATTCAGTGATTCTGTACATTACTCAGTGCTCATCACGATAAATGTACTCGTTAATCCCCATCATGTATTTCACCTATGCCCCTTCCCCCCTCCCCTCTGGTAACTAACACAGGGAAGTAGAGATGTGAAGGTAAGAGATGCAGGGCCAGGGCGATACAGCAGCAGGGATGGGAAAGAAGCAGACAGGCTAAGAGATGCAGCATTCACAGGAGAGCACGTCACCCAGTGAGTGTTAGATCTGAGACACAGTAGGTACTCAGTAGCTGTTGTCTTTGCAAATGAAAATGATGTGAGTGTGGAGAGAGTTCAGAGCTCCCCAGAAACAGATTTAGAAATAGTCACATAAGATTGACAGGAAACCTGGGTGGTCTGTGTCTCCTCATAAACAATCAACTTGAACAGGGAAATCATTTCCTTTCCACTGGAGGCTCCATGTTTGGGGGGTGGTTTGGCAGTGCAGAGGCTCAAGTGGTCGGTTGACGCTGTCTCTGTAGCTTAGTTTTCGTTTCTTATTTTGGAACTACCAGTAAAATGTCATCAGTCATATGAAATTTTGAGATAAAGCTCAACTAAATTTTAGAGAATGTTTTGAGCAAATAAATTGTTTACTGCTCCTGGAACAGGACAGATCTCTTCCATTACTAATTTGTATGAATCACTTTTTACTAAACAAGATGATTTTGTGCTCTCAACAATGGAACATTTGGTTCTTTTAATACAAAATGTTTTAAAAGAAAAATAACAGTGAAACATGTAGAAGGCAAATGTCCCCAAAATATCTGAAAAGGTATGCATTTTCCTGGCTTATGAGCTGTTATCCAGGTTCAGATACTTGGCCAAGATCGAGAGGAAGCTTTGGTTATCAAGAAAAAGAAGAGGTATACTTTTAATGCCCCAGCAAGTTTATGGTATATAGCTCCTACTCAAACCGATAATTTGAAGAAATCAAAATAGAGCTCCCTAATATGACAGTGTGATTAACACAGAGCCTAGGGAATGACTGCAGCAGGATACAACTTTTCCTTCTTGATTAATGTATTAGTAAAAGGTTTAGGAATAATTTCAAAAGTTCTCTGTACCCTTAGGGACCTATAAACTAGCATTTTCTTGTCTGAGTATCTGAGAGAGTTTTTCTTCCTGTGTAAAGCATGGGTCCTGTGATTTAGGAAATGATAATGGAAGAAGGAAAAATCAACCGAGCACCACGTAAAGCAGACTCTCTGGGGTGGCGTGGGCACCACAGTTCTGTTCCAGGTCCTCGGCAGACCTTAGTAGTTCACAACACGCTGCTGCTGAGCCTGGATGACAGCCTTGCCTTCTCATTGCCATGCTGCAAGCAGCCACTGTGAATTAGTTATTGTTTACCTATGAGATAAAACTCATTGTTTACTCCATACCTATGCACCTATGGGAATTTTCAGAGGAGAGAGATCAGTGAGGGTGGGATTGAAAGTCTCATGGGAATGGACCATAGGAACAAATACACAGAAATGGAAGTACATGTGGTGAGCGTGTGAGTGTGTGCAGTGCATACACAAAGGAGAAGAAAGCAGTATTACGGAGACTCAGCTGATGTGTTGGGTGGTAAATGTCAAGAGCTTTGATGGAGAGGAGTATGGAGGTTTCTCAAGAAATTAAAAAGAGAACTACCATATTATCCCAGCAATCCCACTTCTGGGTACTTATCCAAAGGAAATGAAACGGATATCTCAAAGAGATAACTGTACTCCCATTTTCATTGCAACATTATTCACAAAGTCAAGGTATGGAAACAACCTAAGTACCCACCAATGGATAAATGGATAAAGAACATGTGTTTCTCTCTCTCTCTCTCTCTCTCTCTCTCTCTCTCTATATATATATATATATATATATATATATATATAAACACACACACAGGACTATTATTTGGCCTTTAAAAAGAAGGAAATTCTTCAGTTGTGACAGCATTATGCTAGAGGGCATTATGCTAAGGAAAATAAGCCATACAGAGAAGGACGATACTGCATGTATCACTTATGTATGGAATCTTAGAAAAAAATAATTTCGGAAAATAGGTTTGACTTGGTCAAATTAAGAAGTTAATGAAAATCACACAGAGGACTTTGGATTTCCAGTGATAAGAATGAAGAACTGTTTGATATACTAAAAAAGAGAAGCCTGTGCATATCAGATAGATCGGAAATAGGGTATATTCAGCAGTATCCGATAGTGGGTTTCAAATGGAGGCAATCTGACCACGCAGGGAACATTTGTCATTTCCGGACACATTGTTGGGTTGTCCCAACTAGTGGAGGAGGTGGTTCTCCTGGTTTCTGGTGGTAGAGGCCAGAGATGCTGCTAAACATCATATGATGCATAGTGTGGTTCCCCCACAACAATGAATTTTCTAGCCCAAAATGTCAGTAGTTGTGCTGAGGTTGGAAACACTGGTAGAAGCTAATTGCTATGAGAAATAACCCCACATCTCAGAGACTTAACTCAGCAAATATCTGTCTTGCTCATGCAAAGACCAAAGTAATGTTAGCTGGAAATCCTGGGAGTTCTCCTTGAAGTAGTCACTTGGATCCTGGCACCTTCCATCATGTAAACCCGCCATCTTTAAAACATAGGTGCCAAGGTAGCCATGGAAGGGGGAGGAGACTGTGTTTGTAGACAAGTCACACTTGCTCTTATGTGCCTAGGACGAGAGGTGACCCATCATTTCTATTTGCATCTTTTTGGTAAGAACTAGTCCTATGCCCCAGCTAAGTACGTGGCAGCTGCAAAATGTCATTTGGTGCTGTGCCTAAGTCTCCTTGAAGGTGGTCTTGAGTCTTAATCTTTTTTGAAGTCTGAACTTACTTGGGCAGTTCATGTTCCACATTTCCTGCATGAAAGAATGGACGTGCAGAGATAAAGGGGATGGGAATAAAGCCTTTGTTGTTGTCATTGTTGGTTTGTTTGGTTTTTGTTTGCTGGGGGATCCTGGGGTAGAGAAAAATGATTTAAGATTTAGAACATGATGAGTTTTTAGTGATGATAAAACATTCTGATAGAACTGGCCCCTAAAACATTAGGTAAGAATAGAGCATTAGAGGGGCACCTGGGTGGCTCAGTGGGTTAAGCCTCTGCCTTTGGCTCAGGTCATGATCCCAGCGTCCTGGGATCGAGCCCTGCATGGGGCTCCCTGCTCAGCAGGGAGCCGCTTCTCCCTTTCCCACCCACCGCCCCCACTTGTATTCCCTTTCTCGCTGTCTCACTCTCTGTCAAATAAATAAAATCTTTAAAAAAAGGAAAAAAAGAGTATAGCATTAGAGATGTGGTTGTAGCAACAATGATCAGGGGAGTGGATTTCATGGCTGTATCCCTGGAACCCAGCTCAGAAGCTGACAAAAAATAGATAATTAATCATATTTTGTTGAATGCATGGATCAATGTATATTTGAATATTAGAAATGAGGAAAAGAATACTTTTCCCTTTCATTAGAATGGAAGAAACCTGGTGCTAGTATATCTGTGTATCAGCTATTGCTGCATAACAAACCACCCCAAACCTTAGTGTCTTCCAACGCTCAACATTTATTATGGGTCAGATACCTATGAGTCAGCTCAGTGGTCTTTCTGGTCTTGCCTAGGCAACCTCGTGCCTATGTATTCAGCTGTGGGTCCTGAAGATGGCTCTGCTGATGGCTGCCTCTCTCCCATGTTTGGAAGTTGGCTGGTCTAGGGTGGACATGTGAGAAAACTGGGCTCATTTTTTATCATTTCTGATCGCCCATCACACTCTCCTGGGCTTTTCTCATCGTGTGGGCAAGGATATGAGAGAGAATGGAAGCATTCAAGATGTCTTAAGGTCTAGGCTCAAAACTGAAGGCCATTACTTCTGCCACCGCTGAGGAAGCAAAGCAGTGTACGAGGCCAGCTTATATTCAAAGGTGGAGAGAGAGAGAGCCAACTCTTGACAGGTGTAGTTGCCAAGTCACATCTGAAAGGGTGTGGATTTGGAGAAACGATTAGTTGGTATCATCCAATAAAATCAGTCCATCACAGTCTGGAAGGAGGTTATTACATAGCACGGAAAGAGAGAACATTAAGCTTGATTTATTCACTTCTGGGCATCCTGATCTATAAAGTAATTAATGAGATCTTTAGGATAATTTCAAGATCATTTCTAGTACTCTTGATTAGTGAAGAATCAACTAGGAAAGCCCAGCGTATTCCCTGCAGTTGAAAAATAAATAGCTGTCAGACTAAACTGATCTCCTGATATGTTAAATCCTGGCTCAATTTACCTTGAGTGTAACCGAACCGTTTTCATGTTACGGTATATAGAGGAAACAATTATAATTTTGTGGCACTCTAGGGTTAAAAGAGCAAGGCCGCTCGTAGTCAGGGAACTTAGTTTGTGGGCTCTGACTCCCCCCGGGTCTCATCTGGCTGGCCTGAGGGCTTCCCACCTCCACATTCCTATAACCCACCAGCAGGGCGGGTTAGGATGTTGTGCCGTGGATTGAACTAATAATGGGTCCAGTGACTCCCACCACTTAGTCGCAGGATCAGGCACAGAAGCCTCTTAACTCAATCCCAGGCTTTCCAAGAAGCCTGTATTGTCTTCAAAGATGTGTGGTCAATCAATGCACGTTTATCAAGTACCCACTGTTTGTCTTGAAATCTGCAAAACCCTGAGGGTAACGTACAGGACGTACAAGGCCTGGCCCCTGTCCTCCCAGGGGTTAGGGAAAGAACTCTCATCCACCTCTTTTGATCTCTTCTCTGTGCCAAGTGTAAGCCCCTGTAAGGAGGCAAGTGCATCTCTTCTGCAACTACAAGCATTGCATGGTCGTCTTCCTGGGTTTCAGTCACTGCGTTGAACACAGCATCATCCACAGAAGTGCAGGAAATAGAATCTGCTTAAAGATCCCTGACAGTGTGAAGCAGTGTGAGGCTTGGAGACCTCATTCTGGTAGATCCTCTGGTTCCACTACTTTCACGTTATTTTAAATATGTTCACTCCCTTTGATACAATTACTACTAATTATTTACTAGTTTATTGTTGGGGGGCGAATCACTTGCATATGTATTGCTACAAAACTCCGTGGCTTCAAGCAGGGTTGAAAACCTTTTCCTGGGAAGGGCCAGCTAGTATTTTCAGCCCGTGGGCCACATGGTCTCCATCCCCACTCTTCTTCCGCGCTGCTCTAGTCCTGAAGCAGCTAGGGCAGCGCAGCCATGGATGAGAGTGGCTGTGTTCCAAGCAAACTTTATTCACAGACACTGCACTTTGAATTTCATGTAATTTTTATGTGTGCAAAAATCTTCTTCTGTCTTTTCCTACCCTGGAAAATAGCTGGCTATTTTAACTAATTAATTACTAACTGGCTGGGGGGTGACTTAGGTGGCAGCTGCATTTGGTCTGCGGGCCATAGTGCGTGGTCTCCTGGCTTCAGAGGACCATCATTGTCACTTGCTGGTCTTCAGGTCGGGGCAGGGCAGGGCTTTGAAGGGTGGCGGTGGGGGGTGCGGCAGGCTGGTGTCACCTTAGGCCGGGTGACTTTGCTTCAGGCTCTGGACCCAGCTGGTCTTGGCTTTTCACCAGGTGGAGGATAACGCCTTCATATGCATGTTTGTTCTGGGGCTCGGGCTGAGTGGCGGCAGCTCCTGGCTGTGGCGCAGGCACCAAGTGCAGCAGGTGCATCGTGCCGGCTAACGTCCCATTGGCCAGAGCAAGTCACGTGGGGGACTCCAAAATCAACAGGCAGGAGAATCTACTCTTTAGCGAGAGGAACTCCATACAGTATGAATTCCGGGAACTGCGAAGAACACTAACCCATTTGCCACACCCACCGTCCCCTTCCTGTACTGAAGAATGTAATGGTCTCCATCTTTCCTTTCCTCCAACTTTCTTCAAGACAGAAAAGAAGGGAATAAGGAATCCGTTTTATATTCTTTCTGGAGAGAATCCCTTCCTGTGACCATTATTCTTAGTCATTTGCAGGAAAATGCCATGTATAATTTTGCCCTCAGTGCGCTATCTCTTTTACTGGAAAGTACACATTGCATGTTTTTGATTGGGCATTCCACAGCCTAATCTGATACACAGAAGGTCAACCAAATGTCTTCTGTGAGAGCATTTCAAACCATCACCTTCTGTCTGTGAATAGCTTTTGTTTAGCTTCTGAAGTTTCTGCGTTACCCAAGAGGTCCTCTTGTTCTGCACGCGGGTAGGTGAGAGGACTTTATTCCTGGAAGCGGGGCCTATGAAACCACTGGACCTTTTCCTACAAGGGCTGTACTCACGTCACTGACTGTGGACCGTTTCGCATAGCTTTTTTTTTTCTTGCCTTTAGCCACATTCCTTCCACTTCACCATTTGTTGATGCAACTTTTAACACAGGACGAAATGTCTTATGTTTTTCTAACCTTTCTCACTTTCTGGATTGCTTTCCTGATAACCTTTTGGGTTTTTAGAGTTATGACTTTGAATTCCTGAATAGAACATTTCTCAAAACACCACCACTTTTTTTTTTTAGCATGCACCCTGATTTTTAAAAATAATAAATCAGTGAACAGCAAAGCATCAAGGAGGACCGAGAATGTGCAGTTTCCTGATCAGGCTAGAAGACCCGTGTGGCTCTGCAGGACCTGTTTCTGCATCTCAAAATAAAAGTAACTTGCAACTTGGAAGTTATATGATTCTGGGGTGCCACAAAAAGCACAAAACTGGAATTCTGTATAAAATTTGAGGTAAAGTTCCAATAAGTTACTTTTAATCACCTGGCTATTGGCTATATATTAGACCAAAAAACATTATTCTTGAGAACCTAGGCTCTCCCTTCCTTTTCCTGACTCTTCCCAACCCTTCCTGGTCCTAGGTACCAAAATCTTAAATTTAATTTTCTTTCCCTAGTTAAGATGACATGAATCTTTAAAGAGTTTCTCATAGACTGAATGTGTCTCCCCCAGATTCATACACTGAGGCCCTAACTCTCAGTGGGGCTGTATTTGGAGTATGGAAGTAATTAAGGTTAAATGAGATCGTAAGGGTAAGACTTGATTTGAGGATTAGCATCCTTGTAAGAAGAGACACAAGAGATGTTGCTCATTCCCTTCATGCACAAGAACAGAGGACAGGCGACATTCCCCTAACTTGATCATTTTCGTAATTACATTCATCTACGTTCATGGACACAAACACCTTCATGAACATTATCCTGGTCTGTCACACTCAGAACAAATCAAGCAGAGAGTATGTAGATAATATTTACAACTACAACTAAGGTAAGACTCCTTGCGATACATTAAAAACCTTCAAGAGAAGGTTTTTCATAGTGGTTGAGAAGGGGAAGCCTGGAGTCAGAGCCCAGGGTCGTTAGCTCCCCGATCTCCCTCCCACTGACCACGTAATATTGGCAAGCTGTCCTAACTCTCTGTGCCCAGTCTGTAAATATGAAAAGGGGGGAGGAATAATCACACCTACCTCGTAGGGTTGTTATGTGGAGTAAGTGCATTAGTATTTGCAAAGCACCTAGAACAGCATCTGACACACAATGACTGTGATCTCAGTGTTCAAGAAATAGAATAATAGTAAGCATAGAGAGCCATGAAATGCATTCATCAGTACAGACAGAATTAGAAAAAAGTGGGGGCATTTGGAGTTCTTTGGGAACTTGTATATGAGATGGGGGATTCTGTGAAATCTTGTTATTTCTCCCACAAAGATAGGAACAGTGACACCATGGGAGAGACAAGGGAGGGGCAGAGTGGGTGACATGTCTGGGTCTCGGCTCTAGGTTTGCCACTGGATGCCCTTGGACAGCAAGTCGCCTTTCCTCCCAGGGGCCTGCCTCTACAGATGTCTAGAAACAGCTGGACTAGATCTGTATAGTAGTTGATTCTAGGAGTAGAAAGGAAGGATCCTTTGTGACCCCAAAAGCGCATTGGGCAATGCTGCTAGGTCTCGATGGTTATGGTTTAAAATAAAGGGTTTAAATGGGAGGCAAAGAATCAATGATCCCAAATATTTTCAGAGGGAAGGAGAGTGAAAAATGTGAGAAAATGCAAAGAGATATTGGTAACCGGAAGCTTGACGCGTTGGATGGTTTCAGTGCTGAGCGTGAGCACCGAGTGAATAATTTTCAAGTCCTTGAAATTTGTCTAACGACATCTTTATAGCTGCTCTTGGTAGAGAAGTATTCCTGACCTTACTCTGCCTATTCAAAGATTTGAAGCCTGGGAAGATGGTGGCCATTATCATAGTGTGAAAGAATTTGAGAAGCTTTTAGGTTATTATTGGTTAACACCCCTGTTTATTCTGTGTTCTCAGCTTCACGTGGTAGCCAGCATTGGCTGGGGGGCCGGACAGCCTTAAGACTGACTCTGCATTTGTGGGTTTTCCAGGTGACTGTGCAGGCTGTGGTTGCAACAGTGGATTGCGTTGTGGCCCGGGTGGCTTAGATGATACAGATGTCCGTTCTGCAGCCGGATTGTGAGTGTGTGTGTGTGTGTGTGTGTGAGAGAGAGAGACAGAGACAGAGAGAGAGAGAGGGAGGGAGGGAGAGGGAGAGACATTGAGATTGGGATTGAGATCTAGGCCAAGGTTGCTGACCATCAGTGCTCTTGAAACTCAGGGCCAGATATGTCTTTTATGCAGGACTGCTCTGTGCGCCATAGGGCATTTTGCAGCATCTCTGCCCTCTACCAACTGGATACCAGTAGCACTCCCTCTTCCCGCACCAGTTGTGACAACCCAAACTGTCTTTAGACATTGCCACGTGTCTCCGAAGAGCATAATTGCCCCTAGTGGAGACACATTGCCCTCTACTGAGAATCAGATGGCCAGCTCTGTCATTGTCTGAGTGACTTTAGGAAAGTCCTCAAACTTTATAAGCCTCAGTTTCTCATCTACAAAATGGGTATTCAAATCCCTAACACATGGGCACTCTGAAGGATTGAAAATTCATATAAGTGCAAGTGTGTACGGAAATAACTATTCTGTGATTTTTAAAGACAGAAATGCAAATTTCCATGCCATAAAAAAGGTGGCAACCCATCTGAACAGATATCCCTGGTTTTAGTGATGTGTAGAGTGAGATGTGGAATCCTTCGCACTCAAGTGTGTCCTTAAACTGCTTAGAAGCTGTGCTGCCACATACATACCGTATGCTATGCTAAAGTCACTTTGTGGAGAGGGTAGGTGAGGTGTTCACCCTGGAAAGAGCAGCCACCACCTCCCTGTCCCTGACCATAAACATTCATGTTCCTTTGTAGCGGGTCACTGAGTCACAGACCTCCAGATATGTCTCAGGAATTCCTTCCCGCTTTAAGATGAGGCTTTTATCCTTTCACTACTGAATAACTTGTAGGGATTCAGGAGTGTATTAATAGATCATGCACAAGTAAACACATATTTTTGCTTTTTATAAGGCTCTGTCTCAGTAAAAAGTAGTGGAGAATACAAAGGTGATTAAGACACAGTACTAAAGTAAGAAAAAACCCTTCAGATAGACGACACTAATAAAGACACAGGCTAAAGAGAGGAACTGGATCTTCTGACTGAGGGCTCGGGGAAACCAGGGGAGAGTTATGGGAGGAAGAGCCATTGGATTGGGGTTTTGCAGGTTGCATAAAATTAATATAAGCCCCGCTCAAGCTCTTCTGCATTCTCAATTTCATGACTCTGTGTCATTTATATATTTGACTTACTCAAGTGTAAAGTGAGGGTCATCCAACCTAACCTGTTGGGGCTGCCTCAGCAAGGCAGATGGGACCTTGTAGAAGGGAGTGGAAGGCACTACCCTGGTGGGCAATGTTCCGGTTGAGCGGTTTGTCACCTCGGTCGATCCTTCCCTCGTATGTTACTCTGGGGGGAAAATTTCAGGGAAGCTTCCAGGTTTTTTGAATAAAAACCATCTGGATTTTCTACTTTGGAAAACAAAAAACACCTTCCTCCAGATATCTTAATTTACCATGGCCAGGGACAGGTACAAAAAGAACACCCACTAACTTTTGGGTTTCCTCTTCCTACTAGGACTTTCCTAGTGTAGCATCTGAAATATCTTTTGAACATTGTCTGTGGCTGTTAACTACTTCCACTCATTTTTACCCCTGTGTGTTTACCTCCAGGAAACCACCATCCTCCATTCCATGACCTCCGCTGAACTTCTCTTCAGCCTTGTGTTTCCTGGCTAAGTAAACCAGTGCATGGGTGTGTCTGTGTGTTTTCCTCATTTGACTAAAGACCTCCTTGTAAAGCACTTAGGGTAGGAGGTGAAAGATGTAGTTGGATTTTAATCAATACTCTGCATTGCATCTTATTTAATAGCTACTTGGTGAGCAAGTTTAGATACAAGGACTTAAAAGTGTTCTAGAATATTTATTTATATATAAGATAGTGGTTCTTAACTGAGAGCTGTTTTGTCCAGCAGGGGACATTTGACAATATCTGGAGACATTTTTGGTGGTCACAGCTGGGGTGGGGGTGCTATTGGCATGTAGCGGATAGATGTCGTGGGTGCTGCTGAACTGTGCCCAGAGCGGCGCCACAACAACTAATTGTCTAGCTTCAAACGTACATAGTACGTTTGACTGAGAAACCCTGATTTAAGACTTATACTCTACCTGAATTTATCGAATTAAACATAATAAAGAGTCATTACAAATAAAAGTAGAACTGAAACAGAATAAAAGGAGCAAGAGCATAGATGTCACCAAGGTCCTGAAGTGACTTAAGCACTAAGGTTGAACATTTGATTTGAGTTTGGAATTTCCTGACAAATTTTAAAAAAAGAAGAAGAAGAAAGCATAGGTATAGGTATATGTATGTTTATCAGTAAAACTACCCTCCCCACCACTGAATTCAAAGAGAAATAGATCTTTCAGGGATTTATATGTGGGAGGGGTGTTGTGTAATAAAATAGACATATTTTCAACTGTGGTTTTTGCAAGAGACACAGGTGTGTGTGCATGTGCGTGCGCATGCACCGAACCCCCCCCCCCCCCCCCCCGCACGCACTCACGCATGCACATGGATATTTCTGGTCTCAACCCTTTACCAAAAAGTAGCAGAGAGTATAACATTAGGTCTTGTGAAATTAAAGGCATTTCTTTGAGGAGCTGAACAAATATGATCTGGGTATTGTCTTTGCTTGTGATACAACAAATAAGGAATAGAGTTTCTGAGGATCTGGGAGAGAGGTGGTTGACATTTCCATCAGACTCTGGAACTCTTTCTGGATTAACAAATGATTTCAGTGGGTTTTTGTCAAGGGCTAAAGAGTAATCAGTTCACAGAGGAGTTGTCTGATGAGCTCCCCAAGTGCTTGCTGAAGCTCATTCTGTAGCATTTATCTCTGCTCTACTTTGGATCATCCACTGTATTTGTCTTTCTGCTCCCTGGTCTCAAGCAGCAGACAGCCTCGCCCTTGCAAGAAGATATATAAATAATCACGAATTAGTACACATAGTAATATACAGTGTGCCATGGGAACTCAGAGGAGGAAGTGATTAATTCTGTCCCGCGGCTACAAGGAAGGATTCAGTGAGGAAGTGAGTTTTGAACTGTGTGGGCTATTAGAGAAATCTTCACGGGTTTTATCTGTAAGCATTTTATTGGTGTTTAAGATACATGCAGAAAAGTGTTTTTATCATAATGCATACCTGGCTCTATTTTTATAAAGTGGACCCACCTGTGTAACCAGCCCCCAATCAAGAAAATAGAGCACCAGCAGGAATAGAACCCTAGAACTCCCCATACTCCATTATCTACCCCCATTTGCCAAAGGTAACCACTGTTCCAACTTCTAACCACGTAGCCTAGTTTTGTGCTCTATAGAAATGTAATCACACATTGTAGGTTATTTTGTGTCTGACTTTACCATTGTTTTTGTGAGATTTATCCAGGTTGTCACATGTAGTTGTAATTCATTCATTTTCACTGCTGGGTAGTATTCCATTGTAGGAATATACCGCAATCTGTTCAACTATTGAACATTTGTCTTATTTCTGGCTTTTGACTGTTATAAGTTGTGCTTTTATGCACATTTTTTATACATGCCTTTTAGTGAACACATTTTTATACTTCTGTGTGCATATATCTAGAGATGGAATAGCTGAGGAGTATATAGTATGTATGTAGAATCATATATAGTGTAATATCTAGAACATAACTTGTATATGATACAGGATGGAATATGTACATTGTAATATGCAGTATGTCAGTATGTTTATGTAATACATGTTATACTATTATGTGCATGTATATATTCCACGTTATAGACTGCTTGTACCAATTTACATTATTGCTGACAATACATTAGAGCAGAATCTACAGTCTATGGTCTGAAGGCCTGTTTTTGGAGGTAAACTTATTTGCATACAACCTCACTCATTTTTTATATATTGTCTGTGTCTATTTTTGTGTAGTCAGATCAGAGTTGAGTAGTTGTGAAAGAGGCTGCATGGCCCACAAAGCTGGAAATATTTACTATGTCGCCCCTTATAGAAAAAGTTTTCTAACTCCTATCTTGGATTTCCAAGAGTTTCACAACCTTGCCAACACTTGCACCATCTGTTGTTTCCTATTAGCTGTTCCCGCGAGCGTTCTGGTGGGTATCGCATATCACATTATGGTATCAATGTGCGTTTGCTTGCTCACCCCTCTGTATACATTACACTTCAGGCCTGTAGGAGAGAGCTGCCATTGTGGTTAAATGTTGAGCCCAACTTGAGGTTCTGTAAATGTCCTCTCCACGAGACCAAAAAAAGACCTGATTATTTTATATGATTTTTCTGAATGATACACTATAAAAATTTCATTTTTGAAAAAAAAGTGCTTCTCTTTGCTTCCGGATCTTAAGTTGTGGGATGTCATGAAAAGTGTTTCCCGGTGTGCTTGGGGAAAGACTTTTCTTCTCATGGGGTGCAGCGTGGTAAGCTATCAGTTAGGCGGTGGGGAGAGGCACCGAGAAGGAGCACCCACCGGGGAGGCAGGTTTCGGCTGCAACAGTGATGAGGGAGCATCTTGGGAAGAACCCTCCAAAGAAAGAAAGGGCCCAATAAATATTTCTTATCTGAATAAAAAGAAGAAAAGGTGGACTAGGTGACTGTTAATGTCCTTTCAAATTCTTTCATTTTATAAAATCATACACAGGGAGGTTTTTACAAACGACTTGGCAGTTTTCTCCCTTCTTCAGATATGTTCCTTTCCTAAAGACTTTGCTGGAAAATAGTGTTATTCTTTCAATGAGAAGATGCAGCAAATAGAACAACCCAGGACGACCTAGTCCGAACCCGTCTTTCAGAAGAAAGCCGGTGCGCGCACACACACAAACTGTGCAGTTGTGCTCAGGAAGTCTTCCTGCTTCAAGATTGTTTCCGGCTGAAGTCACGCTTGGCAAAGCCTGATGCCTCAGAATGTAAAGATGGCCTTTGTCCAGTGGCAGACCTTCACTGTGCTCCTTCCTCTTCCCGTTTGCACCCAGCGGTGCTTGGGAATGGCTGAGATCAGAGTTCCTTCAGGCAGTAAGAATGAGATGGATGAAGAATGAGGACATTAACGTTGGGAACCAGAGGTCAGGGAACCTGGAGCCCAGGGCTGCAAGGAGATGTGAGAAAACAAGTCATTTTGCAAATACCTGAACATCAGAGAAACACTTGCTCTCTGGAGAGGGATTACTGGAAAAAGATTCAGAAGCTCTGTGCTCTTGGAGGACACCCCCCCCAACACACACACACCCATGCTCTTGGAGGACATTGAAGAGGAAAATGAGGAGACACCATTTTGTTTAAAAAAGGAAAGAAGTAGAGAAGCACAGGACTACTATTTTGAAGATAAATAGATTAATAGAAAAAGAGAGACCTATGATGTGTTTAGAAGGAATAAAAACTACCAGAGGAGGTTGAGAAAACATTTTCATAAATGTAAATAAACTTCAGAAATATCTTCAGATCAAATGCGTGACTGACTAGAAGATGAATGACCCTGCATTCATCCATAAACACCAGGGTTATGTCTACACGCAGAAGTCGGCTTGACTCAATGCATTTGGGGGAGAAAAGATTAAGTCAATAAAACAACCAATTCTTAAAGTGCCAAGTACATGCTTACTGCTTTGCCTGAATGTTTTCGTTTTTAGTTGTTTTGGCATCCTGTGGACACAACCAGAAAATATTACAACAGAAATATCTCATTCCAGGATGTTGTTTTAGTTTCTGGGACAAGGAAAGGGACAATTGCTTTCCTAGTATTACTCAGTTGATGGCTGCCCCTGGTCATAAAATCATGATCAGAAATTGCTAAGATCCTGAACAAATGTAGCGATGTATGTTCATTTTAAAATGCTTCCAGAAAATGCTCTTTTACCAAATGGCTTTAAACCATGGCCAGAAATAATTGGGGTCACCTTTTCTATGTATATATAGCTTTATTTCAACAACAACAAAATGGTCTTTGAAAGCTGAGACAATATATTGTCCTTTTTAAAACTGTACCCTCCCCCAGATGCTTCAGTATAACTTCAGTTCAAACTTTGGTTGACTTTTTACCCTTTATTCAGTGAGGTGACTGATAACCCACTATATGGTTCTGATGAAACTGAAGTCCAGAGAGGTGAAATGAGTAGTAAGGTCTTGAGGCAGGTCTTGAATTGAGTCTTTTGGTTTTTCTACCCTGACACCCCCACCGGACTTGGAGCCAGTTCTTTGCTTTGATTTCAGTAACACAAATGTAGAAGCTGTCTGTTTGCATAAGAATGCTGTAAAATGATATTAATAAGTATAATAATTTTTTTTTGCTTGTTCAAGGTAATCAGAAGGCATTTAACCAAAATGAATCACCCTCAAATGTCAATGCTAATGAAGAACACATGATAAGTCTGTGAATCTCACTCGTTCGTTTGAATATAAAGTTAGCACAGTAGCTGTTTGGAATGTTATAATAGATATAGCGTAATAAATCTTATAATAAGCAATCACTTGTTATTATGCTAATGAAATTTAAAAGTACAAAAAGACAGGATCTGCACAAGAAATTTCCCTGTGCATCAGCCAGGCTACTTTTGGCCGCGTGATACAGAAGACATGACTGAAAATTGCCGAGCCAGGAAGGATATTTTTTTTTAATTCTCACATAGGCGTTGTATTAGTTATGTATTACTGTATAACCAATCACCACTAACTCAGTGGCTTAAAACAATACAGCTTATTACCTCACAGTCCAGACACAGCTTAGTCCAGTCCTCTACTTCAGGGTCTTTTATGGGGCTGCAGTCAGGGTGACAGCCCAAGCTAGGGTCTCATCTGAAGGCTCAGACTGCAGAAGGGCCAATTTACAAGCTCACCCTGACTGTTGGCAGAATTCAGTTTCTCAAGGGATGCTGGAGTGAGGGCCTCAGTTTCTCACTGGCAATCGGCCAGAGGTCACCCTCGGTTCCTTAACCTATGGGTCTCTCAGGACACATTCTCAGTGAATAAAAGAGGGCATTCCGTGTTTGTTATTTTTAAAGAAAGACTTTCCCAGAAGTCTCCTGACAGACTTCCCCTGGGGTCTCATTTGTCAGCATGGGGTCACGTGCCCGTATTTACATTGCAAAGGAGGCTGGGAAAGTACGTGTGAGGATCTGGCATTTTGCCCTTAGTAGGAGGCAAGTCTCTGCCAGCAAGGAAAGGCAAGCAGAGGGTGGGAGTTGGGAACTGGCTGTTGAGGAAGCAATACGTATCTATTGCAGGCACATATGATAAGGGACAGACTCCTTCAGGGCATGTGTCTGTACTCCCTTATATCACATGATGGCTGAATCTGCTGTCTCTTTCATCTGTTCTCCTTGCTTGAGAGATTTATTCATATAGTGAGCTATGAAGTCATTCAGTTTGTAGCTGATTCAAACATCCTTATACAAACAAATGCAAATACAGGTTCTGAAGCTGCCCAAAGTTCCCTATTATCATTATGCTTATTTTTATTCCAATGTTTCCTAAATAAATTGAAATTACTAAGCTACTTATAAAATCTCTATTCTCAGGTCTCTTTTTTTTTATTTCATTTCTTTTCAGCATAACAGAATTCATAGTTTTACACCACACCCAGTGCTCCATGCAATGCGTGCCCTCCATAATACCCACAACTTGGCTCCCCCAACCTCCCACCCCCCACCCCTTCAAAACCCTAAGGTTGTTTTACAGAGTCCATAGTCTCTCATGGTTCATCTCCCCCCCCAATTTCCCTCAACTCCCTTCTCCTCTCCATCTCCCCATGTCCTCCATGTTATTTGTTATGCTCCGCAAATAAGTGAAACCATATGATAAATGACTCTCTCTGCTTGACTTATTTCACTCAGCATAATCTCTTCCAGTCCCGTCCATGTTGCTACAAAAGTCGGGTATTCATCCTTTCTGATGGAGGCATAATACTCCATAGTGTATATGGACCACATCTTCCTTATCCATTAGTCCGTTGAAGGGCATCTTGGTTCTTTCCACAGTTTGGCGACCGTGGCCATTGCTGCTATAAACATTGGGGTACAGATGGCCCTTCTTTTCACCACATATTCTCAGGTCTCTTATCTGTAAACATTTGTCTATTTTTTCTTTACTTCACACAAAAATTACTGGTTCTTTAATGGACCATTAACTTGTAATCATTGAAGTCCGTTCTTTAGACATGCAAAGATAATTATTAAAAGAAAAATAGGCAGTGGTATGAGCCTTTGATCTACCCTCAACTCCTACCTCTTTAGCACAAGGCCCCAGATAAATACACAAACGGTGGGTTGGTTACAAAACAGTCTCTTCTGTAATCACAGCTGGAGACTGTGACCACAGCACCTTAGGTTACGAAGCTTCCAGACCTTCTCGTGAGTCCCTCAAAGCCTGGTCACTATCCCCCCACAGGTGAGCCTGTGACCAGCCAACTTAGACAACTGTCAGGAATTTGCACAAAATGACTCCTGAGTACCACTCCTTTGGGTATTCATGTTATAGTTTGCTCTTGCAGAACTTCTTTTCACACTTGCAGAAGCGAAATCATGTCTCTCTCCATCCTATAATTTGCTGTTGGTGGTCTGGACTCAAGTGAATAAGCTTGTATTTATTCTGTTGGAATGGAGTCATATTTATTAGGCCCATTTGCTCTGACCTTTTCAATCCTTCTTCTGTAATCTCCCGTAATTACTGTAATGCTCGGCATTGTGTCATACACGTATTTTTAAAAAAGCATGTCCGGGCATACTAATTGACTGGGCCAGTTTTCAGTTATGTCCTAAATGGTCTAACCATTTTGTGGGATTTTAAAAGAAAAGGTAGAGGGAAAGTGATGATTTTTATTAGTTCACTTAAGGCAGTGGTTCTCAACCTAGATGGGAGAAATGGATTCCGTGCCCCCCACCAGGGTGTATGTGCTAGTCTGGGGAGACATTTTCTCATTGTCACAGTGGGGGAGGGAGGGCATGCCATTGACATGTAGTGGATAGATGCCAGGGATGCTGGTAGATATTCTGCAGTCCCTGCCACAAAAGATGATCTGACCCCAGAGGTTTATAACATTGAGAAATCCTGGTTTAATATAAGAAATGCCATATAGTTTTGTATGGGAAAACTTTTATATAGCCTTTTCTGTCAATTTGATGTGAATTTCTGTTAATTTTTAAAATATTTGAATGTAGAGCCCAGGTCTTACCATATTTGCCCACATCTTTGTCTTGTTTTTCTATTGAACAGTTCTTGCTATGACATCTGGACCCCAGAGCTGAACTCTGTCCCAGTCTCCCAACCTGTCTGGAGCTCAGACACCCTCGGGAATACGATCCTACTCTTCATACTCCATGCCATTGGTAGTTTAGAGCACAACCATGGTCACACCAAAGAACGATCAGGTCAGGAAGCTTCCCTAGGGACGCTTGCCGCCACTCCTGTTAGACTCAGTGCCAGTGTCATCAGCATGAGTAATCTCTCATTGTCCTGTGACCCTGTGTCACTCTCTACAGATTCAAAGTGTTAGTCAGGTGCATCTAATTGGCTAAGTCCGTGACCGAATCTGAGCTTTTGGGATGGTCTGTGGACCAGAGGATTCAAATGTATTAATCTTTTTTTTAAAGATTTTATTTATTTATTTGACAGAGAGAGACACAGTGAGAGAGGGAATACAAGCAGGGGGAGAGGGAGAGGAAGAAGCAGGCTTCCTGCTGAGCAGGGAGCCCGATGTGGGGCTCGGTCCCAGAACCTGGGATCATGCCCTGAGCCGAAGGCAGCTGCCCAACGACTGAGCCACCCAGGTGCCCCTAATCTTTTAATCCACCTGGTAATTCTCATTCCTCATCACCATGTTGATTCTCCAGAAATGACTGTTAACAGTTTGTGGAATATCTTTGCAAACATTTTCAGTGCGTATATAGACACATGTCTTGTGTGATGTACTCTCCACATTATAATCTGCCTGTAAGTTAGGGTTGGCTAAGATGTGCGAGACTACCCTAATTAAGCAGTTTAAAGAATAATGAGATTCATTTCTCCTTCATGTCCAGGTTTGATGTATGTAGTCTAGGCTGGAGGGCAGCTCTGCTGTAGATAGTCAGTCGTTTGGAAACCCCAGTCACTGTGTCTTTGCCATCTTCAGTGCCTGGCCCTCCAGGTCACTCTGGTGGTCACCATTTCACCTAGCGAGAAAGAATGAAACACAGCATGAAGAGGGCACACACCCTGGCTTAAAGGGCAGGTTTGAGCAAGAACTGAGTTGCATGGCCCTACCTAATGGTCAGAAGGGCCAGGAATTGAAATGTGGGGAGGCAGCCACATACCTTGCTACAATTCTACTCTACGAGGAAGTGGAGAACAAATTTTGATGGATAGCTGCCCAATTGTAGGCAGTCTCTCCTCTCTATGTCAGTTTCTTTCAACACAAATAGGACCACATTAAACAAAAACTATGCTTTACTATTGTCCATGTCCATGAGGCATCCACAAAGATGCCTCTTTTTAAAACAACCATAATGACTTAAATGCATGGATTATATATTCTTGACTCTCATGAGGCAAGTGCACACTTTCTTTCTCCATAAAGTTACTCTTTTGAGCCTTTCTGTCTGTTTATCTGTTGATCGATCGTTCAGCATATATAGAACTTGGCCAATATATATTAGTGCTTTTTGAGTGACTGGTTAGGGTTTCCTTTTTTTTAGCCTTTCTTTTCTAGTATAGGAACTTGCATTCTGTTGCACAATGTTTGGTTTGTAATTCTCCAAAATCATATATGAAGGAACTGTTCATTTGTCCTGTTTATAGTTACGTTGTTAAATAACAAGGGTAATTAGGATGATACACAGTACATTGTATTCCATTTTCCAAGAACTGGAGAAAAGTCTAAATTCCTCTGAAGTCTGTTGCTGGCTTGCTTTTACACTGTTGACATACCTCAGAAGAGAGGGGATGGCTGAAGAATAATATGATACCCATTTCAGTTCTGACCCTGACGGCTTCCTTCTCGCACTTTTCTCTTCTTTGGCATTACAGTTTCAACATGAGATATTTTTCTTTTGGAAAAATTGTTGGGGTTTTTCGGTCTGTTGCCTTCATTTTGATAGATTAGAAATAGTCTTCCTGTCCACAGTTAAGTCAAATTTGAGCTTCAGTAAAACAATTTTGCTACGGTTTCTGTCTACCTTCCACCTGTGATTTGAAAAGCAAGAAGAAAATGTAAAAAGCTAGTAATATCTGAGGCATTTCTGCATTGGAGTCTTCTAAAGACTATGAATAGACATAAATTGGTGACCAGTAGCAGATCTGGACACGAGCTGCCCTCTGAAACACCACCAACGTCTGGGACACCCTGTTCCTAATCATTTATAGTCATTTCCTATCACTGCATCACATATTAACATGGAGCTAGACGCTTAACCTGACACATATTTATTAGTTCACAGTTCTGCTAGGTCAGGAGTTCAGGCACAGCTTAACTGGGTCCCCTGCTCAGGGTTTCACAAGGCTCTAATCAAGGTGTCAGCCAAGCGGTGTTCCTTTCTGGGGCTCCAAGTTTTCTTCTAACTCATGTGGCTTTTGGCAGAATTCAATTCAATGTAACTCTCTGATTTTTGACTACAGGTGACTTGAGGAATGGCCAGACCACTGAAATGAGTAGAAAAGCTAGAAGGAGGTGGTATTCACCATAACACTGTCAGCTTCATTTCACCCATGTTGCATCTGACTGGAGCAAGAGACTTTCCTTTGCTGGCTTTAAAAAAGTTCTGTGGATCAGAACCCCCAACCAGGGGTCCGCAAACTCTGGCGTATGGGCCAAATCTGATCCACCTGCTCATTATTATAAATAAAGTTTTATGGGAGCACAGCCATGCCTGTTTTTTTTTAAAGTATGGTGTATGGTTGCTCTTCCAGAACAAAGGCAGAGTTCAGTAGTTGCTATGGAGACTGTCTGACCTTCAAAGTTGAAAATATTTATTAGCTGGCTCTTTACAGAAGGCATTTGCTGACCTGTGCTCTAGACTAAAGGACCAAGCTTGTTGTTGTTGTTGTTGTTTTTCCATTTAAAATTCTGGTAGCCTCCATTCTCTCCATTTTATTCCTTCTGCCACTACTCACCCTAGTTGACTCTCTTGCCATCATACACCTGGATAGACACAGTCATCTCCTAACTGGGACCCAGCAGCTAGTTAGGGCTGCTCTCCTTTGAGACTTTTGATAGATTGCTGTTGTTTGAGCATCTCAGGCTCTTCCCCTGTCTGGTTTCAAATTCTTTTTTTTCCTCTCTCTCTCTCTATGTTCTTCAGTAGAAACCCATCTTTGCCACACAAAGTATTTGAAAGCAAATACTCCAAAGACTTTATCCAGTTTTGTCTCTGTCGAGCATGGGACTCACTTAGCACTTCTCATAAATTGTTTAGATTCTGTAGTTTTCTCTCACCCTGCATGAGCCCTAGATCCTTTGTAGAGGATAAGATCATAGCACATGCACACGGGCTGTGTCATACATTTTGCATCTGATAAACTGATCAAGTGATAGGTTGAGCTGGACGAAGAGGTATAGAAAGTATGCACTATTTATAGGCCTGTGTGGCAAACTGCTTTACTATTTTAAAAAAAAGCCTCTGTTTCATTTTATGTTACTTTAGATGGTGGGTGACTTTTAAAAAAAATCCTTTAAATAAATTCAAACTTAAGAACAAGTTGCCAATGTGATGCCCCATCACTCTTAGTACTTCAGTGTGTCATTCCTGCAAACAATGACCACAACATAATCCCCCAGATTGGGAAATTAGCATTGATACATTACTTCTAGTTAGTCCCCAGGCCTGTTGCAGGTTTTACCAACTGTCTCAGTAATCTCCCTTATATCAAAAGATCCCATCTAGACCATGAGATGGATTTAGTTGTCAGGTCTCTTTAATCTTGTTCAATCTAAAACAACTGCTCAGTCTTTTTGACTTGCAAGACCTTGATATTTTAAAAAAATATTTATTCATTTGACAGAGAGACAAAGAGAGCACAAGCAGGGGGAGAGGCAGAGAGAAAGGGAGAAGCAGACTCCCCACCGAGTGGGGAGCCTGACATGGGGCTTGATCCCAGGGCCCTGGGATCATGACCTAAGCTGAAGGCAGATGCTTAATGACTGAGCCACCCAGGTGCCCCCAGGACCTTGATATTTTTGAAGAATATAGGCCAGTTGTTTTGTATGACGTCCCTAAATTTATGTTTGTCTGATGATTCCTCATGACTAGATTCGGGTCATTCATTTTCATCAGGAACATCGCATTTGAGGAGCTGTGAATATCCCATTCCTCATCAAACTTTTACCCACTAGTTTCAGCATCCATTGACATTTCTTGGCTAAATTATTACTGTGATAACTGCCAGATGATAATTTTCTACTCCATGAAACCTTCAACAAATACTATTTGGTATTCCACCATAGGGAAATGCTTTGTACTCTTACTATATGTTTATTTATATCATGATGGTCTTATGGATTCCTATTATATTCAATGGGTTGTAATCCATTACTCTCATTCATTCATTCATTCATTCATAGAGGAAGAAAGAGAGAGAGAGGAGGGGGCAGAGGAAGATGGAGAGAGAATCTTAAGCAGGCTCCATGTCTAGTGTGGAGCCCAATGGGGAACTTGATTTCACATCCCTAAGATCATGATCTGAGCCCAAATCAAGAGTCCGACATGTAACCACTTAACCGACTGAGCCACCCAGGTGCCCCCGTTACTCTCATTTATTTTGATGCTCAAAGAGTCCCTACACTTAGCAGTAGGATGGGGTTGTCAGATAAGATACAGCACACTTAGCCAAATTTCTATTTCAGATAAACAATGAATAATTTTTAAATATAAGCATATCTGAAATATTACATGGACATACTAGAATTAGTCACTGTTTACCTGAATTCAAATTTAACCAGGTGTTCTCTGATTTGATTTGCTGAATCTGACAAACCTATAGTGGGAGTCCTTTCAAGACCCTTTTGGTTTGGTGTCCTTCCAGTAGTCCCCATCATTCTTTGAACACTTACTTGCTTTGTGGCCCAACAAGATGTTCCAGGACCATCATGTACTTTTCTTGCTCTAGCACTCGAATAAGCCCCTGGTTCTGTTAGTATAAAATGGTATTTAGAAACCAAGACCTCAGGGGTGCCTGGGTGGCTCAGTCATTTACATAGCTGCCTTTGACTCAGGTCATGATCCCAGGGTCCTGGGACCAAGCCCCAAATCAGGCTCCCTGCTCAGTGGAGAGTCTGCTTCTCCCTTTCTCTCTCCCTCTGCCTCTCCCCTGCTTGTGTTCTCTCTCCCTCTCTCAAATAAATAAATAAAATCTTTAAAAAAATAAGAAAGAAACCAAGGTCTCAACACAAGGTATATTCATGGCTATTGAGAGTCATAACTCCTAGGCCTCTTCAGTGGACAGACCCAGGGGAATATATGTATGATTCTATATATGTGTATACATACACCAACTTACATATGCATTTACTTCTCTGTCTAGTCTTCTCCCAGTTTTATTGAGAAATAATTTACCTACATTACTGGATATATTCAAGGCATACAGCATGATGGTTTGATTTACATATATTGTGAAATGATTAACGTAATAGGTTCAGCTAGCATACATCTTTTCATATAGATACAATAAAAAGAAGGGAGAGAAAAGGCATTTTTTTTTCCTCGTGATGAGAACTCTTAGGATTTAATCCCTTAACAACTTTCCGGTACATCATACAAGTGTTTTAGTCATCATTTGTACATTATATTCCTAGTACTTACGTGTCTTATAACTGAAAGTTTGTATCTTTTGGCCGTCTTCCTCCAATTCCCTGTCCCTCTCCCCTCCACCTCTGAAAATCACAAGTCTGATCTCTTTTTCTAAACTTTGGAGGGTTTTGTTTGTTTTTATTTTTAGATTATACATAAAAGTGAGAACATACAGTATTTGTGTCTCTGACTTATTTCACTTAGCGTAATGCTTTCTGGGTCCATCCATGTTGTCACAAATGCTAGGATTTCCTTTTTTATGGATAAATAATATTCGTGTGTGTGTGTGTGTGTGTGTGTGTATAAATGCTTTATCCATTCATCCATCAATGGACACTTAAGTTGTTTTCGTGTCTTTTCTCCATCTAGTGTTCTTAGCTCCCTTGTCAAATACTAGTTGGCCATATATGCTTGGATTTATTTCTTGGCTCCTGATTCTATTCTCTTGGTCTATTGATTGTTTTTATGGTAATACTATACTGCTTTATGGTATAGCTTGAAATCAGGAAGTGTGATGCCTCTTGCCTTGTTGTTTGTCAGGATTTCTTTGGCTATTCGGGGTCTTTTGTGGTTCCATATAAATTTTAAGAGTGTTTTTTTCTACTTCTCTAGAAAAATGCCATTGGAAGCTTTGCGCAGTGGCAGTATCATAGCCAATGAGGTTTATCCGAAGCACGATTATTGCTAATTGAAAAAAAATGCCATTGGAATCTTGACATTCCTGTCAATCCCTGCATTGAATCTATAGATGGCTTTTGGTAGTATTGAAATTTTAATAATATTAGTTCTTCCAATTCCAGAACATGGGATACCTTTTCATTTATTTGGGTCTTTCATCAATGCCTAGTAGTTTTCAGAGTAGAGATCTTTCTCCTCCTTAGTTACATTTATTCGTAAGTGTTTTATTACTTTTGATGCTATTGTAAATGGGGATCAATTTATTTCTTTTTCAGAAAATTTGTTGTTAATGTATACATCAATTTTTTATATTACAAATCATGGCTACACACCTGTATTTCCAATTCCAATCCAATACCACATGGGTAATTCTAGTTTTCTCCCCTCACTTCTCTGACCGTGAGGAATTTGGTCCTCCCCCCATCAATATAACCATAATGGATCAATCAGTCCCCACTGTATGTATCCATTTCTCCGTTGCCACCACCAGCTCTTACACCTGTAAGTGGACATCTTTCTCATTTCTCCTGGGCTCCCACATCCCACGCCGGCCTGTCTCCTTCTGTCTCAGGCTCCAAAACATCACATCAAGCTGCTGCCACTGTCACTTCCTACGTGTGGCACATGGACACTCTATTCACCCCTTTCAGGTGCCACAAGCCTATACCAGGCCAGTACCACTGCCTCTCTGTGTGGATGCCTTCCTCATGCCACAAGCAGCAGGCCACCTTGAGCAATGTCCTTCTTACCGTAATACTTGTGTTCTGCTGTGCTGGGTTACCACCCCTTCCCAACCCTGTGCAGATTCATCCCTATCCTGCACAGCCTACCTCATGGCTCTTGTATTAGATTATTTTGAAAGAAAGAAAGGAGGAAAGGAAGCTCTTCATGCATTTCTCATTATGTGAAATTATAATTGATTTACTCTTCCATAGTTTGTTTCCTGCTCTTAACCTGGTTCGTTCACTGGTATTTTACCAAGACCTAGAAAAATTTCTTCTCTGTAATGGACACTCAAAGATTGTCCATTGAATGGATACATGAGTGAATGAATGAACAATGAATACATGGAGACCTAAGGTTTGTTCATCCCCCCAAAATAAATCCTAACACCCTTAAAAATTTCTTCGTCTCTTGAACTCACTTGACTTTTGATGTGAATTCACCCATGGTAACCCACTGATTGTTTTGGGTTTCCTACTTGACCTAACATAACATCTGGGCAAGTTTATTTTCAGGTCACTATAACCCAGCCTTTTTATCCTTGCAAGGGAACGGCCAAAGCATTATTTTTCCTTATTAGGAGGTATCTTGTATGTTTGTGTTGGGCTCACATTTCATGCCTCCCAAGACTTCTGCCCCCATCCCCTATGCAGACTTAATGGTATGCCTAATGGTGATTTCAATGTACAGAGATCAAAATCAATTGGTACTTCTGTCTGTGAATCAGAATGCTAACAAATAAGACATCTGCTCAGTAGAGCTACTTCTACTCATAAACAGAAAGAACTGAGGACCGCTTCTGTGATTGGTATGAATGAATTGGAGGGAAGAGGCAGTAAGGCACCAACCAGATGCACCTGGGGGGTCAGGAGCTGGTATTCTCATCCTTTCACCAGCTAGCTAAATTCTTGTGGGAAAATGCCTTCCTCTTAAACCTGCAAACTGGAGAGATGTAGCAGCTGGCCCATTGCCTCCACCCTAGGTCATCAGAAGGAACACGAGCAATGTAAACAGGCATTGCCGTTTATGAAATTATATTTTCTTTTAGGTTTATTATAACTGGTTTCCTTTAAAATCACATAAAAATATTACAAAATACTTTACAGTTTCCAAGTTTATTTTACTTATGTATGTGGAAAAGAGAGACGGTATATGGATCTTTAAAAATAATATTTATTTCATGACTAAGAATTGCCTCAGGGGCTGAGAAGGAAGACTAACATTGCGTAGTCAGAATATTTTTAGAAGTTAAATGGCATTTTGTACAATTTTACTTCTAATGCATTCAGCTGCTCACCCCTTTCAAAACACCTTGTGCCTTGCATGCCTTTTTGGAAGGCTTCATTCTTCCTTCCCCCTTCTTTTCTAAGACCTTTCCCTGATAAATCACTCATCCTATAATGAAGAAAATTTTCTCTATGAAACTTCCAGTGGCTGTCTCATGAGTTTATTTAGACTAATTACCATGCCTTGAAATTATGTATTTATGTTCTCTCTCCACCATAGGCTGTGAACTTTCAGACAAGGAGATATTGCATTTCATTTTGTTTTCTTTTGTTTATGTTAAGGATTTCAAGTGTACAGAATTGAGGTAAATTTCACTGGCTCACTCGTGCCACTCTAAATGATGTGTTATGTTTCTTTTAATTTTTAGTACCTGGCCTTCAGTGGCATTTGGTGTAAAAATGGCTAAGAGCAGGACTATAGACTTGGATGCACCTGGACTGAATCCCTGTTCACCTACTCTGCTGTGTGACTTTGGGCAATTTACATACTCTTTCTGAGCCTCTGTTTTCTCAAATGTAAAATATAAATAATAAAGAGACACGTGAAAAAATGCTCCCCATCACTTGCTGTCAGGGAAATACAAATCAAAACCATAATGAGATCCCACCTTACACCAGTTAGAATGGCTAAAATGAACAAGACGGGGAACAACAAATGTTGGAGAGGATGTGGAGAAAGGGGAACCCTCTTACACCATTGGTGGGAATGCAAACTGGTGCAGCCCCTCTGGAAAACAGTATGGAGGTCTCGCAAGACGTTAAAAATAGAGCTACCCTGTGACCCCGTGATTGCACTACTGGGTATTTACCTCAAAGATACAGATGTAGTGAAAAGAAGGGGCACATGCACCCCAATGTTAATAGCAGCAGTGTCCACAAAAACAAAACTGTGGAAGGAGCTGAGGTGTCCTTCGACAGATGAATGGATAAAGAAGATGCGGTTCCTATATACAATGGACTCTCAGTCAGCCATCAGAAAGGAGGAAAATACCTACCATTTACAATGTGGAGGGAACTGGAGGGTATTATGCTAAGTGAAATAAGTCAATCAGAGAAAGACAATTATATGGTTTCACTCATATGTGGAATATAAGGGATAGTGCAGAGGATTATAGGGGAAGGGAGAGAAAACTGGATGGGAAGAAATCAGAGAGGGAGACAAACCATGATGGACTCTTGACTCCAGGAAACAAATTGAGGATTGTGGAAAGAGAAGTGGGCAGGGGGGTGGGTTGTGCAGAGAGTGCACACACAGAAGACTGTGTGATGGGCATTAAGGAGGGCACGTGATCTGATAAAGCACTGGGTGTTATACGCAATTAATGAATCATTGAGGACAGCATCATAAACTAATGATGAACTATATGTTAGGCTAATTGAATTTAAATTTCAAAAAAAGATGTGGAATTTAAGAAAACAAATGAACATGTGGGGAGAAAAAAAGAGAGAGGGAAGTAAACATGCAACTGTTGACAAGAGAGAACAAGCAGGGTTGATGGAGGGAGCTGAGTGTGGGGTGGTCTAAATGGGTGTATGGTAGACACTTGTTAGGATGAGCACCGGGTGTTGTACCTAAGGGAAGAATCACTGAATTCGACTCCTGAAACTAGTATTATACTATATGTTAGCTAGAATTTAAATAACCAAAAACCTCCTATTGAATATTTTTTTCTTTTTGAGTGTTAAATGTAATATTGAAAATTAAATGCTGAAGAAGGTTTATATGATAGGAAGCTGTTATAAATTTTAGCTTTTTTTTAATGGATTGGAGCCCAACAGATCCTTGAATTTTAAAGATCTATAAAATTTTTTGGAATTCCAATCAAGTATAACACCCCCCCCCAACTCGTCCTTCTCCCTATTCTTCTTCTTCTCTCACTTATCTCTTTCTCCTTTCCTTCCTCCTTCCCTCCTCCCCAGTCCTTTTGCCATCTCTGAGCACAGCTGCTGCACAAACCAAGGCAAAGTTGGATCAGGTACCAGAGTCTTTTTCAAGGAAAGCCAGTTTTCAAGCTCAGGCACACGGACTTCTAGGATGCAACCCAGACACTATCAAATAACAGGATTAAGCTTCTTTGCAGATAATGCTGGAATACCTCATTATCCAAGGGTTTTAAATTTAGGCAAGTGGAACCTGGCACTTCACAAATGTTAGTTCAAATCATTCTCTTAACAGTCCTGCATGGTAGGAATCACTATCCCACCTTTACAGATAAGGAAGTTGAAGCCAGTGTCACTACAAGAATTAACTCTTTTATAGTTGCAGTCTTTCAGCTCTCTTTCCTTCCCTGATTGGTCTGCTTTCTCCTACTACAGAAGTCTTTCTCCCTGTAGCCACAGAAAGTGATCATTGGCCAACAGAAACATCTGACCTTAGAAGTCATAGTCCCAAAGGAAGTGGAGCTCTATGAAAGCATCTGATTTCTTAACCAATCTTATGGGAGGGCTGTGATTGGGTTTCATCTCAGGACTTTTTCATTGGTAAGCTAAAGAGTCATCAGCAGTGGCTTAAGGGGAAACAAAATGTTTGGTTGTTTCACAGATCTAGAAATCTAAAGGTAAGGGGCCTTCAAGTTGCTTTGGTGACTCGGTGAAGTCATGAACTGGGCAGCGTGTTATGAATCTGTTGAGTTTCTGCTCCTAGTTGCAGACGGCTGTTGGTGTTTCAAGCATCACTTCTTTACCTCAGTGCCGTAGGGAGACAGGAAGGATAGTAAAGGGGTTTTTCTTTCCACAACACTGTTATTTTTGGGGAGTAAGAAATCTCTACTCTATAAAACCTTAGCAGTACACAGCTGATGAACCACAAAATTCTACCTCTGAGACTAATAAGGAGTAAATTAATAATAACAATTTTAAAAACCTTAGCAGACTTATTTTTATATTCCACTGGCCAGAAATGGATCACGCGTCCACTCTGAGAGCAGTCACTGGCATGGAAAGTTGGGGTTGCCACGAGTAGCTGGAGCAGTCGTGACTCACATTGTGAGGCTAAGGGAAAGGACAGCTTTCCCTGAGATAAGGGTTCTTGGCTTGCCGCCCATATACGTTGCAGGTTCTGTTGGCGGTCCAGGAGGGGGCATATGTACAGAAGGTTGTTGATAAGGTGATGGCCGAAGTCTGCCATGGCCCATTTGGGTCACATGTTCATCCCTCAGGTCTGAAGAAGGGAAGTGGGCTCCACAAGGATTCAAGGTTTCGCCAAGTCCTCTTCAGAGAGTAACTGCAGTTCAGTCCCATAGAGGAACACTGGGGACAGTGTAGGTCCTACTTAGTGCTGCTCTCCCCATTAGGATTGCCACCGCTACCTTGTAGGGAAGGAATGTAAATTTCTAGGTGCTTCATGCTCTCCACACGTGCAGGCAGAAATGGTTCTGGAAACCTGAATGTGGTCTTCCAGCCAGGAGATACAAAACTGGCTGTTTGGAGTAAGAGCACTCCAGAGCTACCGAGGAAATACTGGGAAAGGGATGGGAGTGGATAAGAGCAGAGCCCAGAGAACATCTCTTACAGGACATTACTTGGTGGTTGCCAAGCAAACTAGGACAGAATGGGTGTGAGGGATAGCTCCAACAGAAGGATAAGTGCTAGGAGGTGAACTTCTTGCATACCCTCTCACCGGCCCTCTGCACATTCCCTCAGCTTGTTAGGGCCCCTTCAGGAGGGGTGTTATGTGTGAACAGGAATAGTGGTTGCACAGGAACTTTCTGGAGTCAGCCCAGCTCTCATCTTGCAACCCAGCAGCTGCTGGCGTACCCCCTGTCAGTGATGACTTCTAGTGTGGTTCCTCTCTGCCGAATTTGGTTCCTCTGACTCTCTTTAGCTGAGAGTAGGGTTTCCTTTTTTAAAATTTATGTATTAGAGAGAGAGAGAGAGAGAGAGAACACAGGAGAGTGAGAGAGAGGGAAGGAGCAGGGGGAGAGGGAGAAGCAGACTCCCTGCAGAGCAGGGAGCCCGATGGGGGGCTCTATTCCAGGACCGTGGGACCATGACCTGAGCCAAAGGAAGATGCTTAACTGACCGAGCCACCCAGGCACCCCAAGAGTAGGGTTTCTCAGCCCCAAGCACTATTGGTATTTGGGGCCAGACATGTCTTCATTGTGGGGATCGGTCCTGTGAAGTGCAGGATATTTAGCAGCATTGCTGGCCTCTGCCCACTTGATGCCAGTGCCACCCCCACCTCCTCTGCCATTGTGACAGACTCTGCCAAAATTGTCCCCAGTTGAGAACTTCTGGCTTAGAACAATGGCCTCCTGGAACTCTGGGTTTTAGGTTTTCACCTGCTGAACTTCAGAACGTGTCTTCCAGGTGGTGGAACTCTATGACCTTTGTGGGAATTTGTCAGATCTAATGCAACAATTCTTTTATTCTTTATTACTTATTGAGTTAATTTGGTATTTGCGTCTCATTTTTCCTGTGCTAGGGGAAGGATACTGTGGCCTATTCAGACTCTCCTCTGCCCTCGCACCCCTATTTGGCATTACCCTAGCTGAGACTTTCTTCCTTTGGAATTAGGGTTGCCAGATTCATCAAGTAAATTTGAATTTCAGAGAACAAGTAAAAAAGAAAAAAGAACAAATAATTTTTAAATGTAAATATATCCTGTGTAATATTTGGGGTATACTTATACTACCAAAGTATGTGTTCTTTATCTGAAATTCAGATCTAAGTAGGCATCTTGTATTTTGTCTGGCGGCTGTATCTGGACCCCACCTGGGAAATGCCTGCATTGCTAATGGCCAGTGCACTCAGCTTCTGCTTCCACCATGGAATCCCTGCTCTGTTGGCCGATCAGTTTCTACTCTACTCCCCACAGCCCCACCACTCAGACCGTTCCCATCACAGTGCTTTCAGCACTGCTGCTACTCCCACCGCCCTCAGACCCTTCTTTTCTCCAACTTTTGTGTCTTTCCCCAGCTTCGTCCTATGGGCAGGGACTTTCAAGGCCTGATGCAGTTGTGTGTGGCTGTGCCTGGGTGTGAGAACAAAACTGTTACTGTCCCTAAGAGAAGCTCATGGGAATGGAATAATTGAGTAATACAGCCACAGAGGATCTTGGGGAAGGAATTCTCCAGCATTCCACAGTAGCCCCTGTTCTGAAAGCCTCCAGTCAGCACAGCCATGAAAATATTAGAGGCAGAGGAAAAAAATCCTCTGTAAATAATAACACTCCAGGGGATGTCCTAGTAGTTTGTATTTTTAAAGAACAGATGCAGTTAACCTTTGATATGTTGTTCATTCTTTGGATGATTTTTCTCAGAGTTTGGTCACTAATACTATCATGGCTTAAAAGAACAGTTGAATCTTGAGTTGTTCGAATAAAGCCAGTCAGAAAATAAGAAAAAATATTGCTTATCATCTTTTGAAAATGTGTTTCCGCTGTGTTAGAAAGGACAGTGGGGAGTGTTAAGTGCCTAGGGGAGCTACAGCCGGGGGCAAAGATGTAGGGGGCAGCATCTTGGGAAGCCACTGCTATCCAAGAGACTCAGATAATTCACATTTCTGTTTATGTAATGGCTGAGGGGAGTTTGGACATGGGTTATAGCGTACGTACTGCTGATTTCTTTTCGAGTGTCCTGCTTCATTTAACTAAAAAAAAAAAAGAAGGAAGGAAAAAAAAGCAGCTGTCATCCTAAAACTTTAATAATTCCTTGACATTATTTTTTAAAAATCAGCTTTGTTGAGACATAACTGACACAACCATAAAATTCACCCATTGAAAATGCACAATTAAATGGGTTTTAGTATATTCACAGAGTAGTACGATCATCACCACAATCAATTGGAACATTTTTATCACACCAAAAAACACCCCACACCCTTAGCCATTACTTCCCATGCCCCCCTACCCCCACCCCTGCTTTCACCTCGCCTCAGGCAACCTTTGATCTACTCACTGTCTCTGTGGACTTGCCCATTCTGGATATGTCATATAAATGGAATCACGCAATATATGTTTTTTTGTTTCTGGATTCTTTCATTTTGCATAATGTTTTCAAGGTTCACCTGTGCTGTAGCATGTATCAGTACTATATGATTTTTATTGCTGGGTGATATTTTATTATGTATGCCACAACTTACTTACACAGTCATCAGCTGATGGCCATTTGTGTTGTTTCCACGTTGGGACTGTTACGAATAATGCTACTGTGAACATTCACAGAAGGGTTTTTGTGTAGGTATCTGTTTTCATTTCTCTTGGGTGGATAGCCAGGAATGGGATCGCTGAATCATGGGGTGACTTTATGTTTACTATTTTCTGAGGAACTATCAAGCCATTTTCCAAAGTGACTGCTCCATTTATGTTCTCATTAGCAGTGTATAAGGGAGGGTTCCAATTTGCCCACCTTCCTGCCAACACTTGCTGTTATCTATCTTTTTGATTATAGCCCTCTTAGTAAGGGTGATACGATATCTCATCGTGGTTTTGATTTGTGTTTCCTTGATGGCTCATGATATTGAGAATCTATTCATAAGTTTATTGACGACTTGTACATCTCTGAGACAAATGTCCATTAGATCCTTTGCACATTTGTAAATTGGGTTGTCTTTATTATAGCATTGCTAGAATTCTTTATATTCTGGACACAGATTCTTTATCAGATATATGATTACGGATATTTTTATCCCATTATTTAGGTTGTATTTTCTTTCACTTTCTTGATGGTGTCTTTTGAAGCACAGAAGTTTTTAATTTTGTTGAAGTCCAATATATTTTTTCTTTTGTTTCTTATGCTTTTGGTGTTCTTTTTATTTATTTATTTATTTTAAAGATTGTATATATTTATTTGACAGACAGAGATCACAAGTAGGCAGAGAGGCAGGCAGAGAGAGGGGGAAGCAGCCTCCCCGCTGAGCAGAGAGCCCGATTCGGGCCTCAATCCCAGGACCCTGAGATCATGAGCCCAAGGCAGAGGCTTAACCCACTGAGCCACCCAGGTGCCCTGCTTTTGGTGTTCTATCTAGGATGGCTTTGCCTAACCCAAGGTTATAAAAATTGGCTCTTGGGTTTTCTGCTAAAGGTTTTACAGTTTTAGCTCTTACATTTATGTCTATGATCCCTTTGGTGTTCAATTGCCCCGGGCCCAGCGCAAAATAAAAACACCAGACCCCTTTGGAAGAAATTGTTAAGAATCTCAAGATGAGATTCTTAATACAGCTGAGCTGCATTCAGCCGAGTTCAGAGCCCTTCGGAGTATGGAGCCCTGTGCACAGGTTGTGCCCCCAGGAAGCTGGCCCTGAATTGAGTTTCTCTAGATTTGAGAATTTATCGATTACATCTGCTACGCAGTACCTGCCTATAATCCAAATTACACATCCGCAGATGCTTCCTCAGCAATACAAGTTACCCCTGGACCTGTAGATCTGAGGGACGCTACCCTGCAGAGACGAGGGTGCGACCTCGCGTCTCCAGTTTGAGATCTCTTTGGCTGAATCTTGGGGGGGGTGGCATGACGAGCTGGGCTGTGAGGTCGCCCTCGTTTGGGCGGGCCCTTGCTGATTGTGCACTCACGCAGCTTTGCCTTTCACCACGAAACAGCCAAACGCCATGGGCGATGCATTGCTTCTTGTGTGGCGAGCACTGTGTGTCCAACGGCAATGAGAAACCCTCTGACACACAGCGCTCTCCAGCTCGGGACTCCCCGAGTCAGATTAACCGTGACCGCAGAGTGCATGGGTTGTTATGAGTAAGTCTGGGAGAAAGCTGCATTTGTTTAAAGTGGGCACTGAGTTGATTCTGAATGCATTTGAAGACCTCTGTAATGGCCAGACCGCTGTGTCGGTAGCCTCATTGCCTGCCTGAACTTTGCGTGTGTGCGTGTTTCTGCTAGGAAACAGAAAATGTTTGGCTTCTCAATTTAGAATCCCTTCTTCTGTGAGTTCAAAGATTCTGGGCTTCCACATCTCAGCAGCCTTCTGTTTTTGTTTCTTCAGGCCCTCAGAGGACTAGAGCTCCGTGTCACTTTGCTCTCAGAGGAATTTTGTTGTTTGGTGCTGAATAGTCTTGAAATGTAGCATCTTGGGAATCTCTAAGAAACCGCGAAAATAAGCACAAATGAACACAAGCTCTGAAGAACTCTCCAGCCCCCAAATCTTTCTGGCTTTAAGTTTCATTTTGGGTTTTTCTTTTCCATGCTTTGTCAAGGTATAATTTATATGCAGTAAAATGCACCGATCTTATTCACCTTGATGAATTTTGAGACATACACACACCCATTTCCCAGATTAAGGTAGAAAACATCGTCAACCCAGAGAATGTCCTCGTGCTCTTCTAGTAAGTTCCCCTGCCCAAGGGCAACCACCATTCTGATTTCTATCCATGTAGATTGGTGCTGTGTGTTTTTGCAAACCCATATAAATGGAGTCATAGTATATGTGCTTTTATGTGCCTTTCACTCAACGCGTGATGTTGAGATTTATCCAAGTCGTTGTGAGCAATGTTAGTTTGTTCCTTTATTGCCAAGGCCCTTTCTATTTTTTTTTATTTTTATTTATTATTTATTTATTTATTATTTTTTAAATTTCTTTTCAGCGTAACAGAATTCATAGTTTTACACCACACCCAGTGCTCCATGCAATGCGTGCCCTCCACAGTACCCACCACCAGGCTCCCCCAACCTCCCACCCCCCGCCCCTTCAAAACCCTCAGGTTATTTTTCAGAGTCCATGGTCTCTCATGGTTCATCTCCCCCCCCAATTTCCCTCAACTCCCTTCTCCTCTCCATCTCCCCATGTCCTCCGTGTTATTTGTTATGCTCCGCAAATAAGTGAAACCGTATGATAATTGACTCTCTCTGCTTGACTTATTTCACTCAGCATAATCTCTTTCAGTCCCGTCCATGTTGCTACAAAAGTCGGGTATTCATCCTTTCTGATGGAGGCATAATACTCCATAGTGTATATGGACCACATCTTCCTTATCCATTCGTCTGTTGAAGGGCATCTTGGTTCTTTCCACAGTTTGGCGACCGTGGC